>PVKE010000029.1:0-282958 GCA_004027555.1 Craseonycteris thonglongyai | reverse complement strand
GAGAGAGAGAGAGAGAGAGAGAGAGAGAGAGAGACAGAGAGACAGAGAGACAGAGAGAGAGACAGAGAGACAGAGAGAGAGAGAGAGAGACAGAGGAACAGATGCAGAGAGAGAACATATGTACATATGGTTATGTTCATTATATAACAATAACAGAAAATATGAAGGTTAGAGAAGAAATTTAAAATAAGTACCCACTCTCAGACCTTCTAATATTATCATTAGTATTAGGCTTTGTTGCACATTACCTCCCAGTCTTTTTTTGGTATCTATTAATAGCTACCCGAGTGGCTATAACTGTTCCCTCAGCTGTGAGTGCAATTACGTTGCGCATCTATATTTTTCCATAGATCCAGTTCACGTCAGCTGAACCCCACTCATCACACCGCGTTAGCCCAGGGTCAACCTGTCTTTCCGGGGCTCCCCTGCCCAGCCCTCCCCCACTGCCCGTCACGCAGGGCCCTAGCGTCTTACGCATCTGCCCATGCAGCTCGCTCTCAGTCCTGCATTGTCCACCTCTGCATAGGATTTAGGACCAGCTTCTCTCTGCAGCTTCAGTCTCAGCTAAGGCTGGGACCCCAGCACGTCTGATCCCACTTTCCCAGAAGTCCCCAAGGCACCTCCCCAAGTCTTCTCCCCACACGCCTCTCCCCTGGCCCATGCCCACCCCCAAACTACTTTTACAGAGTTATCGGTGTCCCCACTCAAACCCCTTTGTTTGGTGTATATGGGGATGGAAGCCTCAGTGTCCAGAGGTTTTATTGGGGCTTTACTCCATCGGGGTGACTGAGTCACTGACTACATGGCTGGACTCGGCCCCCAGCCCGTGTCCCCTGCTGAAAAGCCCCAGCCCAGGAGTTCCAGCTGGGTCCTTGGGCACGGGCAGCCCCAGGCTGAGTCACCTCCTTCGCTGTCACCGGGCTCTCCCCGAGTCACCCAGTCAGTTCGCACACGCTGTCGGGGCCCGTCACGAACACAAACTCATTGCTGTCGCTCGGGAAATCCCAGGGCTTTAGAGGTTACCTCCCAGGAACCAAGGAACACAGTTCTTCACGACACAACTAGCTATTTGGATAATTTGCCAATATAGATTCTTAAACTAGAATATGCTATTTTTCTCTTTTTTTCTGTTTGCAGGGCATCATTTGAACGTTTACCCAAACTTCGATGTTCCAGCAACAAGTCCCGCAGAGATGAGCCTAAAGGACAGAGAGGGGAGCCATGTGGGGAATAGAAAGCCACCTTGTAGGGAAAACCTCATCTTGCCCACCGTGGGGCCCCCCCAGATGGACTCAGATGAGGGGGCGGACGAGAACGTATCCACACCAGATCCCACGGACGCGTGCTCCGAATCTCAGGTGTACCTGACAATTGGGGAGTCCCAGAACAAAGGTCCGCCCGGTGATAACTGGACGGGCCCGGGGGCCGACGCCGGGGTGCGCTCACTAGCAGATGAGGACCCGCCCGGCAGGAGTCCGGGTCCACAGGAAGGCCCGGGCCCAGCGCTGACCTACATGGACGTGAAGTCCAGCGGTGAGAGCCCCTGCGGAGCTGAACCCACAGGCGTCCTCAGCGTCCAGCTCGGGAGTGGGCGCTTTCACGATAACAGTGAAGTGGACAGAGCTCTGCTGAGTGCAGGGCTGGCAGGAGGCAGTCGCCCAAAGGCCAGCTCTTCAGAGAACACGGCACCCGGTGAGTTAAGGACTCTCGGGACGGGAGCCGACCACGGGGCCGGGACGGCCCTGCCAAGCCTCAGGCTCCTCCCCAGCGAGCCGGACCATCCCCTCAGCTCTGCTCGCACGGCTTCCTCGGACATCGGGGCTCCCCCCCAGGACCCTCCCACAGAGGAGCAGGACGGGGGGTCCGCGCTGTCGGGGCTCATCAAGAGGTCTTCCTCTGTCATCTCCGATTCCGGCATCGAGAGCGAGCCGAGCTCGGTGGTCTGGTCCGAGGCCCGGAGCCGGGCCCTGGAGTTGCCCAGTGACCGGGAGGCCACGCCGCCGCGGGGGCGAGCGCACACCCTGCACCGGAACTCCCTGGAGGGGGCCCACACAGACAGCAACGCGAGTCTGCCCAGCGGGATCCAGGCGTCCCTCACCTCCATCAGCTCTTTGCCCTTCGAGGAGGAGGAGCGGGAGTTGGCGCTCACCACGCTGACCAAGTCCGTGTCTGCGCCCCACATCAGTAGCCCAGAGGAGTCGGCCGAAGACAGGGACACGGCACAGCCAGGGGCAGGCCCTGCAGGAGCTCCGGCTATGCACGCCAGGGCCCTCCAGACCCCAGGACACGGCCCTCCGCTTTGTGGGGGCCCCGGCCTAGACCGTCCCCCTGGGGACATGGCCTTGGCTGCTGATATCCCGCAGGGGCCTGGGTACCTGGACATCCCTGAAGCTGCGCAGCAGCCTCCTGATCCCCAAGGACCCTGCTCTCTTGATGGCAGGACTGAGAACCCTCCCGAAGTGGAAACCAAAGGTCTAAGTTTAAAAATGCCATGTGTCCTGGCCCTTGAAAACCCCAGGGACAGACCTTTCCCTGGAGCCCTAATGGAGACCCCCGAGGGCGTGTCTGAAGACCCAAAGATGGGGAAGGGACTTCTTTCCAACAGCAGCGACTCAGACACCGCGACTCTCACCCACAAAGCGCCTGGGTTGAGTTGTGCGTCAGCTGCTGATGCCACTGACTTGGGTCCCCTAGGCGAGCGAAGCCGCTCACTGCGCATGGCAGATGACGGAGCGTTCAGCGCGAATGCCTTCCTGGAGGCTGGACGCGAAGCGGGCACCGGGTGCCCCGCTGCGACTCGCTCCGTTCACTGCCAAGTTTGGGGAGACCAAGAGCCCAGGGCAGGCGCTGCCCTCACGCTGTCCCCGCCAAGCGCCGCCGACGCCTTCTCTGCGGAAGGCCTGAGGCACGTGGAGATCGTCAACTTGTCTATTTCTTGCACGACCACGTGTTTCCCTTTCTCGTATGCGCCCAAGGAGACCCCCGCCAGGGCCGGACTGCTCTCCAAACAGAGCGCCTGCCCCGTCACTCGTCAGCCTTTGGGCTCCTTTGAGGTTGTTTCTAGCCATTCCAGCGCGTTGGAGGAAGGAGTGGGGGAGAGGATGTTCAGGTAAGCGTGCCGGTGGCTGCCCTGTCCCCAGCCTTCTAGATGTTTCCGCGCGTCTCTCATGCTCATACATAGTACCTCACAATGGACATATCAGCGATCTCCTCATTTAAATGAAGTGACACGCTCATATCAGACAAGTCAGAAATGTGGACTAGTGTAAAGAGGTAAACGTCTCTCAAAGACAGCCCCTGGGTAGCTTCTTCCATACTTCCTTCTGTTTGCACTGATAGCTAGTCATCCTGTACTGCAAACATAGGGTCGTTCTGTCCAAGCTACGTTTTCCCAACTCACTAGATTGGAAACATCTGTGTTTACAAACCTGTTTTTGCATTATCCTGTTCATGCTTCAACAATATTCCCTTCATCAGATGAACCAAGATTTAGCAACACAATCCTTGGGAGACGGGCAGCTGAGTCTTTTTCAGTTTCATTATGACAAACACATGACTGTCGTTGTACCTCCGTCTTTGCACATTTGGGAGAGACTTTGGGGAACAGGTCAACTTCGTCACATTTGCCTGCTGAGCCCCCTTCTTCTCGCGGCTCTTGTTTATCATTCCTTCTTCGATGGTGCCGGACTCACCCATCCACCCTCACGGGGGGTCTGTATGCCTACGGCTCCCTCACCCATGAACTGTGTATTTGGTTAAGTATGTTGCAGAATCATTTTATCAAAACATCCCATCTTATTTACTCTTTTGCAAAATGCTAAAGGATGATGTAGGGATGACATTTGCCAAAGAAACTGTGTGGGCAGGTGCGCCGTGGGCCAGTGTTTTATAAAGAATATGAAATGCCTGTGACGTGCCCATGTCATCATTTCACAAGCACCAAGCTGGCACTTCCCAATGCCTGGCCAGCGCTGTCCCGGCTGCTATTGTTCTCACAGCCTAGAGGGAGACAGAGAGGAGACAATGAGGTAAACGGGGCGGCTCGTGTGCGCACAGCTGAACCAGCGGGGGATGCACCTAATCTGGCTGAGGACAGTGACTGCGTAGAGATGGTGGCCAGGGGACGGTCTTTGAAGATGACGCGTAAGCTGAAAAGAAAATACAGGAGACGTAGTGATGACGATGAGGGCGATGATGATATGGCTAGTAATAGATAACATTGCTTTCACCCTTTCATCTGCTCCAAACATTGTCCTAAGCAGCACCTTACATCGATTGTATCACTTAATACACAAAACAGCTTTATGAATCAGCTAGAGATGCCGTTTCCCTTTCACAAATGGGGAGATGGAGCGGGGGGAGGTGGAGGGCTTGGCCCACAGCTGGTAAGAGGCCACGCTGAGATTCCGACCAGGGCAGCCACTCCCAAGCCTGTGCCCTTGACCTTGACCACCGCCTTGTCGGATGATGACCCGGTGGGGAGGGCATTTCCGGCCGGTAGACCCCAAGGCACAAGGGCATGGGAGGCAGGTGGCAGGACTCGTGCCAAGAATGATGAGAAGCATGTTCTGTGTTCGGGGATGATGTGGAACGTAGGGGGTGGGGGCAGGCGAAGAAGCTGTCACTCTTCGGAGGTCTTTTTAAAGACTCCATGGATCCACGCAGCTGGAGAGAATCTTGGAAGTCGTGTTCACTGCAGGAACCACACAGAAGTCGACAGGACCCAAACCAGTGTAGCCACTGGTGTCCCCAGGGGTGCTTTCCTGCCTCCTTGTTCCGCCCCAAACTTCCCTTGCTGGCTTCTCCCCCGACGTCTCGTCTTCAGCCTTGGCCACTCAGCGGATCCTTCCTTGTAGATGCCCATTGCCCGTGCGTCCCCGCTCAGCTCACCCCCCTTGCACGCGGCATGGGCAGCCTGGCCGCTGATTCATTCGTGTGTTCTCCAGTTTCTACCAGGCCAAAGAGAAATTTAAGCGGGGACTGAAGCTGGACGGGTGTCTGTACAGCGACCTGTCGGTGCTGGCCTCAGATGTGCCGTATTTCCCCCCGGAGGAGGAGGCAGAGAACCTGGGAGACGGCATTCACCTGGTGGTGTGTGTGCACGGCCTGGACGGTGAGCCCAGCGAGTCGTCCTCCTCTGTCCTGTGCAGCGCACAACGGGCAGCCCTTGGGTGCTCACCTGGAGCGGGTGCCCCCTTCAGCAGATGTCCCGTGAGCGGCCGTGGGGCGACAGGATGAAGGCCGGGTCGTGCGGATCTTCCTGGGACACAAATCTGTGGGGAAAATGGGATCCACAGGGGCTGGGTTGATGGGAAACAGGAGTGGGTGGCATGAACGAACAGCAGTGGAACGAGGGAAGCAAGGCGTGGAATGTGTTCTTGGGGCCCCTGCTGTTAGCAGCAGCCTCGGATCTGAAGCCCTCCCCGCTCCGTGGAGCTGACGGGATCCGTGGGGCCCCACGTTCACGGCTCCTGTCCCCGAGGGTGGCGCTGACCCTGTTGTAGAGAACTGCACCCCCGCCGGCTGTACAGGGCTCTTGCTGACCACCCGTAAATGGCATAGAAATCTGAGAGGCGACTTGTAGAAGTCACATGGTCGCATGCCAGCCATTACGTGGCATCACTTGTAGAATGTCCCGGGGAGACAGACGTGGGTGTGGAAGAAGGAGGGGGTGGCGTGCCCCGCCCCGTCCTGTGCACGGAGTGTTCAGCCACGTGCTTACAGGCCGCGGAATCACGGCGTGGAGGCAGCACTTTCGGAAAGCAAGGCCCTGACCCGGGGCCCGGGGTCGGGGCTGCACAGGGCGGCGGGTTGGGCGTGTTTCAGTGGTTTTTATTGTTCGCTTGATGAAAAAAAGGGAAATGGGGGGAGGGGAGAGGCCGGGGACACGAACCCTTCACGTGAGTGACTGTGGGTCTGGGGTGGGCTCTCTCGTGCTTAGGGAACAGTGCCGACCTGCGGCTGGTGAAGACGTTCATAGAACTGGGGCTCCCTGGCGGCAAGCTGGACTTTCTAATGTCTGAAAAGAACCAGGTACGAGGGCAAAAGAACCCGAGTCACGTCTGACCTGAGCCCCGCAAGTCTCTAGGATGGTTTGTGGACCCACAGAGACAAGGGGGCCTGGCCAGAGGATGCGGGGCAGGCGCTCGGGTGGCGCGGGGACAGGGGACGCGTTGTTGTGCTTTGGGAGGGTGAGGAGAGAGGAGGAAGGGAGGACCGGCTGCTTCTTCAGCCCAGTCTCGCGAGATTTACATTAGGCTTGTGCTGTGGCGATTCAGGGGGAGCCCAGCCCCCTCCAACCCTTTCCTCACCCTGTTTCCTCTGTCCTCCCTCTCCAGACGGACACGTTCGCGGACTTTGACACCATGACCGACCGGCTGCTGGATGAGATCATCCAACACATCCAGCTGTACAACCTGTCTGTGTCCCGCATCAGGTGAGGGGCTCGGGGCGTCCGTGCCCGGGCATTTGCTGGGGGCACGGCCGGCAGGGCTCCTCTGTGCCCCGTGAGTGTAAGGGGGCCTGAGACTTGGAAGGGAGCCAGTTATTTTCGGAGCAGAGGTGACTGCCAGTCTAAGTGGCACCCCTGTGTCTGCCATAGTGACCCCGTGTCTGCCATAGTGACCCCGTGTCTGCCATAGTGACCCCGTGTCTGCCCTTGTAACCCCGTGTCTGCCGTAGTAACCCCGTGTGCAGGAGCATAAACCTTTTGTAGCTCAGGCGACAGAGACTAGACTTGATCAGCTGTCCCCAGGTTTGAAGGTTTGTGCCTCTGACACTCACGTCGGAATCCTGACGCTGCAGCACGGCCTTTCGCAAGCTCCCTAAACCCCAGGCCTCTGTGTCTGCTGGGTGGGCCCACTGAGAGGGTGGGCTGTGTGGCTGGGGCTTCCTCCCCACGAAGGGGGCTTCTTCCTGCCCCCGAGGAGGGCTCCGCTGGTGCTGTGTCCATGCGCTGTAACGGGCGACTTTGTAGCGTTGCCATGCCTGAGGGGATAGCATGGCAAATAGCTTGCACTTGTCATGGGCACAGTGGCGGGTCCCCGTGTAGGCCCCCGAGATAAATGGTCACTTCCTCATTTCACAAGCGAGGGCTCGGAGGCCCGCAGAGGTCAGGGAGAGATGGAAGGGGAAGAGAGGGGGGCATCCCTTCCCTGTAGCGGGGTGTCCACAAGCAGTCGCTTCACTGCACGGCCATGTGCTGGGTCCGTGGATCTGGGCGTGGAGGGTCGTCCACTGTGGGGGCTGAGAGCAGGCGGCTGACAGTTCAGAATGGGGTGCGTGGTGAACGGACCCCGCGAGGTGACCTGCTAAGCCAGGCTAGGAAGTTGGGGCTGCAGCGGCGAATGGCCAGATGGGTCATGGCTCACATGTGTGTCTCAGAAAGGCCCCCAGGGTCTGAGAGGAGACGTGGAGGCCAGGCGGGGTGTGGGGTGGGGTGGGGTGCGTTCTGCACTAACGCGCAGGGCTGAGCAAGACGCCCACACTTCTGCCCACACGGGGGCAGGGCTGAGCAAGACGCCCACACTTCTGCCCACACGGGGCTCCCGAACTTGCATTCACAACGACCCCGTCTCAGGCCTCAGAGAGCTGGGAAACCTAATGGGGATGAGTGAGTGAGCGGCCCCCTCCTCTCGGCCTGTCCCCTGAAACCTGGTGGGAGGTGGAGGACGGCTGACTTCTGGGTGCCCCCGGCACAGCGTTGTCTGCACCCCCAGCTGTCTGACGTCACGCTCGCCCCCCTGCGTCTCTCCCACCAGCTTTATCGGCCATTCTCTCGGCAACATCATCATCCGATCGGTCCTCACGCGGCCCCGGTTCCGGTATTACCTCAGCAAGCTGCACACCTTCCTGTCGCTCTCGGGACCACACCTGGGGACGCTGTACAATAATAGCACCCTGATCAGCACAGGTGAGTGAGCCCCCTCACTTCTTGGGGGTCACTTGGGGTGGTGGGCAGACGAAGCCCGAAGCAGACAGTCGACTTTTTTTTTTTTTTTAAGATTTATTTGTTTGTTTTTGAGAGAAGGTGAGACAGAGACAGAGAGAAGGGGGAGGGCCCAGAGCCGTCTCCACAGCTGTACGTCATCAGTTTTCAACATGGTTTTGTTCCACACAGGGGGGCGGGGGCCGTGCAGGGCGGTAACTGGGCTGGGGGCCTCCCACATGGGAAGCTCACCCCAGTTCAGCATATGAGTCCCCATGGGCCGGGGCCGGGATTCGATCCTCAGTCCCCAGGGCTGCAAAGCGAGCGCTTAGCCCGCTGAGCCCTCCCGGCTTCCCCTCTCTCCCTTATGTTTGAGTCACTGAGAACCCCGTTGGGGGTTGACCGGGGCCCGGTTGCCTGCCGCCGTCTCTGTTTCACGTGTGCACTGTTTGTGTTGCTTCCCGAGGCTTGTGGCTCATGCAGAAGCTGAAGAAGTCCGGCTCCCTCTTGCAGCTGACCTTCAAGGACAACGCTGACCTGCGCAAGTGCTTCCTCTACCAGCTTAGCCAGAAAACAGGTGAGTGCGACGAGGGAGCCGGGGCAGTGGGACCGCATGGGGGTCACCGGGGAGATCGCAGCGAGCCCCACCCTGGGGAGCAGGCCCCGCCCAGGACAGGAGCTGGTCTCCATACCCCGGCCCTGGGCCCACCTCTCATCGCTGCAGCCTGACACCCTAGCACGTGGGCTTGGGATGTGATCTTGCATGAGAGGACCCAGTCCAGTGGAGGAGTCCCGAGGGGACACCAGGCTGGTTGTAGTCCAAAGTGGGGGTCTTGGGCAGCACATGGTTGCGCCTGGAGGCTGAGATGGGAGGAAGGAATTGCTCTGTTGTTCCCCTGGGAAGGCTCCTCTGGCCCAGCACGGGAGGCCGGCTGCAGGGGGGTTCAGAGGCTGTCTTTCTAAAGCAGGTGACATGCCAGGGTCTAGAAGGAAGGGCGCCATTGGGGTGGAGAGGGCGGAGCCAGATACAAGATGGATTTCCTTGGGGGCTCCTTAGCGTTCTCAGCCTGGAAAAGCTTTCTCTTCCACGGAACACAAGGCGTCGCTTGTCACACGGTGCCGAGTTCCTTGCCGTGTGTCTCCTTAGCATCTGGGCCTCATGAGAACAAAGACCACCTCTTCCTGCTCAGGTGCAAAAGCTACAACATGGCACATTCTTTTCTCAACCTGCCCCCCCGCAGAAGGTGCTGGGTGCAACAGCACAGCCCGCTCGCCGGGCACCTGCCAGCCCGCCTCACCTCTCCCCGGGGCAGGCGTGAGCAGAGCCGAGGCTGCCCGCTGCAGCTGCCGGGCTCAGCGCCTGCCCCCTGGCCCGTTGCAGGTCTGCAGTATTTTAAAAACGTTGTGCTGGTGGCTTCCCCGCAAGATCGCTACGTGCCCTTCCATTCGGCCAGGATCGAGATGTGCAAGACCGCCCTCAAAGACAGACACGCGGGTAAGCCGCCGTTTACCGTTTCGTCCCGACACAGCCGGAGTCAGGGCATGAACTTGGCTCCGCCCAGGAACGGGAGCCTGGAGATTGTCCCTCGATCCCTCTGCGCTGACTCCCTGTCCTCCTTCGCTCCTGGCAGGGCCCGTGTACGCAGAGATGATCAACAACCTCCTCAGCCCCCTGGTGGACGCCAAGGACTGCACGCTCGTCCGGCTCAATGTGTTCCACGCCTTGCCCAGCACGGCCAACACCCTGATCGGCCGGGCCGCCCACATCGCCCTCCTGGACTCGGAACTCTTCCTGGAGAAGTTCTTCCTGGTGGTGGGCCTCAACTACTTCAAGTAGCGCGGCCCCGGGGCGCTGGAGCGGCGACCCCCTTTTGTAGACCTCTGCCATCCCGGGGTGCGGCTCAGGAAGGCACCCAGGGGCTGGGGGTGGGACATTGGAGGTGCTCCCCTTTTTGGAGGTTTGGGAAGAGCCGAACCCTTAGTATTAAAGGCAACAGACTGCGTGAATCCGCCTCGCCCCCCGCTGTGTTGGTCAAGATGCGTTCCAGGGAAGAGCAGGAGAAATAAAGCAATAGAGCTTGGAGCTCTAAAGGTGGCTGAGCCCACCTTTGTCACCCCCCCGGGCTCCTCCCCAGAGAGAGTGCTCCCGGTTAAGTAGATGCATCCAGTGTGTGACGAGCTCAGAGCTTGGTCATTTCCGCGTAAATGCACACAAGCATCTTGGAACTCAGCTGAGCCCTGTGCAGCGTGGGCACGTTAGCGCACAGAGACCCCTTCGTAGACTCAACGTGCCGCCTGTTCACAGGAACGTGCAGCCCAAGCTCTCGCACTTCCCACGTTTTCTCAACCGGGAGTAAAGGGGTGGTTTGTCAGCTCCACCGGTCCTTCCTCACAGCAGCCAGGAGGGCCGGTATCAGGTGAGGTGCCCACAGAGTGGGTGCTGTGGGTGCAAGTTTGTCACAAAGAGAAATGACTAGAAAAGGAACCAGGTACGGGGCTGCTCCGCCCACCCCTGCAGGCTTTTTCTGCACGAAGCCTCGGCCGTCAGCTCCGCTCCTGAGTGCTGACGTCTCTGTCCGTGGTGGAGGAGTCTGGCTGAGGTGAAAGTTAGCCGGAGGGGCCCCTGAGAGGAACACGCACGTGGGTGAGGCTCCAGTGGGGAAACTCCCAAAGGAACGCCACGCTAGCGTCTGATGCAACGGCAGTACCCTAAGGGCAGTGACGTGGCCGGCTGCTCTCCCCGTGGCAGGGGGAAAGCATCGCAGCGGAGTGCTGGACTCACAACCTCAGGGGAGCGCTGGGAGGGGTGCTGGCGACCTTTCAATAGAAAAGTCTTCTTGCCTTAGGAACATAAAGGGCTAAGAAAGGCCACCACTGATCAAGAAAAAACCGAGCGTGAGATCAGAGATCTGGCAGGTGGCAGACTCTTGACTCACATGGCTATTGGTCAGTGGTGGCTTCAGGGGACACTTTGAAATGTACCCAGGTGTTCAGCCTGGTCCCAGAGACTGGGGACACTCTATGTTGTACTGAAGGACACATCGGCCAGGATGGTAGGGATGACCAATAGGAGGACCTGAACCCCCTCTAAAGTGTGGAAACTCACCTGGGGCCAGTTCCCGGTCCCAGCACCTGGCCCTGACCTTAGGTTGCCATCGACAAGGTAACACGACCCAGGACAGCTGGTTCACCCGAGAGAATGTCAGATCCTTGCAAATGAACAAGGCGGCTTCGGAAAACAAGCGCAGGTCAGGAGACACAAGCCCAGGAGAGGAGGCCTGAGGGCATCTTAAGAAAGACCCCAGGAGGAGGTGGGGGGAGGGGTGTCCTGCAAAGCCACTCCCACGCAGCGGAGGGAGGGCCTCTCTGTGAGTCTTGCTGGCACTCTGGTGACACTAAGATTAACAGGTAGGGGACCAGGAAGTGCTCTGGCTGTTTTCCCGACGGGCATAGACTCCTGAGCAGAGCCAATCGCTCTATGACCCTGGAGGACCTGGGCTCCCACAGTACGGCCTGGGACGTCCCATTTCCTGGCCCCAACGAGTGCCCAGGCTCAGAAATCTGCAACCGTGTCTCCTTTGCGGCCCCATGAGGAGCCCGGCCCCGCTGATGAGCGTCTCTTGGCCTGTGTCCACTTCCCATGGGCAGAGACTGTCATTCCCTGGTCCCTGCGGAGACCTTGCAGCCAGCAGTTGTGAAGCCAGCAAGACTCCCACGACCAGTGTCTGTCCCACAAGCCAGATGCCATTTTTAACTTCCATCCACTGTCTGGACACAGTAAGAACTCATGGCAATAATCGTCCAGCCACATGTGTACCCCTTTCTGGGGGTGGGGGGCTCTCTGCCATCTTTGCAAACCACCCCCCGCCCCCGGCCTCTGAGCTTCTCTTGTGTAGAGAGGACATCCATGCACGTAAACAGGAGTGTCGGGTGTTATGTGCCATGCATCCTTCGGAAAGGCTTTTTAAATGTCTCCTTCTACGGCAGTGTAGATATCTCATATATATATATTATACACACACGTAAAATATATATCATTACAAGTTGGGGATGTTCTATTGTTGATACAAATTAGAAACAAATTGCCTGCCAAGTGTGTCTCAAGGTCAGTGCCAAGTTTATCCCCAGGTCAGTGCCAAGTTCATCCCAAGGTCAGTGCCAAGTTCATCCCCAGGTCAGTGCCAAGTTAGGCAGTTTGCAAAAAGGGAAGCTGAATAGTGCATTGCACAGCCCGGGCGGTCAGGAAGCGCCTCTTCATGGGCATGCAGTGCAAAGCCTCCGAATGCCCTGTGACCTCCTACTTCTTCTCAAACTAATAGACAAGGTCGATGAATACGGCATTCCACTCGTCACCACGCAGCCCGGGCCACACCAGCCTGTGGCTGTGTTATGGATCACGCAGGGCAGGACTCTGGGATTTGTTCTATTGTTTTATATTGTATTTTATTATTTTATTTTACTGTAATTTTTTTTTTCATTTCATTTTATTTCACGTTAGGTGACTTTATTTTAGGTGAGTTGAGTTGAGTTTTCAAATGTGACAGGTTGCCTTGTAGAAGAGAGACAGGGCCTTGGGCATGGTCCCAGTCTCTGAAAAAGAACCGAATGTATAGCTTGATGCCACCGTGGGTTCCTAGCGTGTCTTTATTGTGCTGACGCCATCTGTATACAGCAGCTCCCGTCTCTCACGCACCCTCGCAAACTGTGAAACAGCAACGGGGATTGCGAAGTCATTAGCGCGGCTGTGATGCTACTGTTCTTCTACGTTGGCTCCTTGGTTGGCATTTTGTGTAGCTTGTGTAAATGCTAACAACAACAATAAAATCGTTGACTTCCTTTTTCCAGGGCTTCATGTTTATGGGATGTACAGGACGCACTCTTGAGGCAGGCACGTCGGAGCTGTTTCTGTGACACACAGGCAGACAGCCTGGCAGAACGGGGTTGGGGAAACGAGCCAAACCTTTTAGGACAGAGCTGGTATCTGAGGGATGGTCAGAGACCCGAAAATGGGGAGTGGAAATTCTGTGCCTTAGAGGAGAGAGTGTGAGCTTAAACTATCAGCTCGGACACGTCTTCTTCCCGATTCTAGGGTTATGATGTTTTCTCCCGCAGAGGGCTTGCACATTCGCCCTTCCTGCCAGGGCTGCGAAACGGGGAAAGCAGGTAGTGTTTCCCCCAGGCCAGGCACACAGCAATGGAAACTGGGAGGCTCAAGAAACAGGCTCCCTCTTTCCAGGAGAATTGACGGCAAAGCTGAGACTCACACCCCGCCCTCGTTTTATGCACACGTTTTGAGAGTCTCTGGAACCTGTTACTGATGTTCGAGGTGTCAGGGAAAGAAGCTTGCAGCTGTCACGGATTACAAATAGTGACCCTGTCCCTTGTCCTGTGCACGCCTGGCTGAGCTCTGTAAGATGCGACCGTCGTCTGATGGGCGAGGTGTGTAAGGCGCGGAGAATTTAAATGTTTGAACACAATGTTGTCTCCGGTGACTGGGAACAAACCGCATTCCATCCCCAATCCCGCCCTCCTTTAAAACGCTTGGCCGCTCAGATTCCAGCTGATTTACCTTCACCTGCTCAGAGAAGCCTCCCCTGACACCTGCCCCACAGTTAGCCAGCCTCTGTCCCCCTGTGGTTAGCTTCTGCTAGCACTGACTTAGGGGTGTACAAATGACAAAACTAAGGTATCTATAGTGTACAATACGATGTTTTGATGTGCAGATACATTGTGTGCTGATTTTCCCCATCGAATTCATTACCACACCTGTCACCTTTCTTTCCCTCCCTCCCTCTGTCCTTCCTTCCTTCCTTCCTTCCTTCCTTCCTTCCTTCCTCTCTCTTACTCTTTCTTTTGTGAGAACTTTTACATTCTACTCTCAGCAAACATCGATTACTCAGTACAGTGTTATCAACTTCAGTCACAATGTTATGCCCGAGATGCTCAATCTTATTTGTCATCTCACTGCCAGTTTGTACACTTTCACCTTTGAGTTGTGGTGAACAATGCTGAGCACCTTTGCATGTATCCGTTGGCCATTTGTATGTCTTCTTTGGGAACAATGTTTATTCTGGTCCTTGTCCCATTTTTTAAGATGGATTTTTTTTTTTTTTAATTTGTTCACTCTCTCTGGTTCCACTAGAATATAAATGTACTGACGACCAGGATTGGGTCTACTTGGTTCATCTCTATCCAAGGCACTGAGCACAGGACACAGCACAGGGTACAGTCACAATAAGTCCTTTTAAGGTGCCCTGATGCCATGAGCCTCCTCCTTATTCTCTCACTGAAGGTGGGAGCCCTGAACATGATGAAAATCTTGATTATGCATGTGAGTTTCTGCAACTAGAATTTGCGCCACTAGAGAGCAGAATTTGCTGCTTATTTTTATGTGTCTTCTGAAGGGCCTGGTGCCATTCCCCAAACTGAGGGGCAGCTCTTCGGCCTATAAAGGGGTAATCCACAGGGGCCCCCATATCCACCAGATAACTTGTTTAATATAATTCGACATCGTGCCTGCCAACGATGGAAATTACAGTGACTCAAAAGCAAAACAAACGAGCAGCCAAAAACCAGCACACGCTTTGAAAGGATTTTTCTTTTTACAGAATGCTGTCGCAGCTATAAGATGCTCAAACCAAATGGACACATTGCTGCACCCACATTTCACCTCGATGTTTGAAGAGTCCCAAGTTAGGGGCCTCTCCGTGAAGAGTAAAGGGGTTGGGGGGTGTCTTTACTTCGGCCAACTGGCCCCCTTCTGCCCATTGCTGGGTGGGGCCACGAGGCTCTTAGCTCCCTGGACCCTCTTGCAAAATCAGGCCTTGTGCCCTCCCCAGCCCCAAATCCAAGCCCAGAGCTCCTGAGCCAGCTGCCTACCCCGGAGCAACTCCGCTTGCACGCGAGCTGAGTGATTTATGATGTGATAAAGTGGCGAACGCCTTCCACGGGTTTGGCTCACACACAGATGGAGAGGAAGACGTGCTGTGGAATGGCTCCGACGTGGATGTTTGTCCCCAAGTACAAGGGGCGACCCTCCGCATCTGTGGAACAGACACTTGCAGAGTGGGAGCGGGCTGGGAGGAAGCAGCAGGACCCGTTTCCACCTCGTTTCCCTTCCCAATGTCTCCCCAGGACGCGCCTGCTGCTCAGGACCTAACGAGGCACAGATGGAAAATGGGGACCGACTCTTGTCGTGAAACCAGGTGATGGTACCCGGAGGCACTGGGAGGAAATGCCTCTAATTGCAATTTTTAGTTATGATCCGCATGGTCCCGGCACTTCAGGGCTAACTGCAAGGAAGCGGTTCTCACTCTCCCCCCTACAATCTCCAGGCATGTTAGAAAGCTAGGAGGGTTGGAGCAATAAACTCACGCAGGACCAAAGGAAAAGACTTGTCTTTAGAATTTCCGTGTTTCCCTTGTATATTCAGACACAGCCCTGTTATTGTGTTCTGCTTTGTTAAATTGTAGTCTTCTACTGATCTTTCCTTTGGCGCATTTTCTTTGGGTGTCACCTGCTGTTCTTTCTCTAGACTCTGCCAACAGCTATTTAGATTATTGCTTTTGTTTTGTGTTTTGCATGGTGTGCTCACCACCTACAGTCAGTTCTCCTCCATCACCATAGATTTGAGCACCCCCCCGCTAGACTATTACTGCTTTTTAATGGTTCTTCTTTCAATTTGTCCAGACATATTTAACTATGAATTCAATTACTTTCGTAGCAAAAGGGCTATTCATGAAGCTATTTCTTTTTGATTGAGCTTCAGTAGTGTGTCTTTTAAGTAATTTCTCTATTTCACCAAGATAACGTAATGTGTAAGTTGAATGTTTTTCATATTTCTTCTTATCCCGTCAATATCTAAAGGATCGATAGGAAAGGCTCCTCTTTTAGTCCTGATATTGGCAACTCATGTCTCCTACGTTTTCTTCTGATTCAGTGTGGCTATCATTTTTATTGATCTTTTCAAAGAACCATTTTTCCCCCCATTGATTTTCTATTTTTTTCCGTTCTTGCAATTCTATTGATATTTGCTTTTGATTTTTTTCCTTTCTGTGCTTGTTTGGGCTTCATTGGCGTTTTCCTGGTTTCTTAAGGTGTAAGCTTAGAGCACTGACGTGAGGACTTGCTTCCTTTGTAATGTAAGCACGTGATGCTAGCAGCAGCTGCTTAAGCCCTGCCGTAGCCACACGTGCATGGGGTACTGTTGTTTATTTTCACTCTTTCTTCATTGACGGTCGTTTGTTTATGTAGGTCCGAGTTTCTGATCTGCATTAGTTTTCTTTTCTGAGAATGTCTTTTAATATTTTTTGCAAAACACATCTACTAGAAGTAGATTCCTTCACTTTTGTTTGTCTGAGAACATCTTTGTTTTTTCCTTCAGTTTTGGAGGATGATTTTGCAGGGTACAGAATTCCAAGGCATGGGTTTGTCTCTCTCAGCATGTTAAATACTTCACCTCACTCTAGTCTTGCTTATATGATAGCGGAGGAGAAGTTGAATGTAATTTTTATCTTTGTTTCTCTATAGATACGGTTTGTGTGTTGCCCTACCTCTAGCTCCTATCAGGATTTTTTCTCTAGTTTTGATTGTGTTTGTAACTTGTACATGATATGCCTGGGCATAGATTTTTTGGCATTTATACTGCTTTGAGTTCTCTGAGTTTCCTGGACCTGTGGTTTTGTGTCTGATGTTAGTTTGGGACAATCCTCAGTCATTATTGTTTTAGTTATTTATTCTGTCTCTTTCTTTTTTCTCCTGATATTCCCATTATGCACATACTGTACCTTTGTAGTTGTCCCACATTCCTTGCATACTCTCTTTTGTTTTTTCAGTCATTATTACTCTATTTGCTTTCGGAGGTTTCCATTGATATATCCTCAAGCTTAGAGTTTCTTACCTCAGCTGCATCCCGTTTACCAATGAGCCCACCAGTGGCATTCTTTGCTTCTGTTACAGTGTTTTGTATTTTTTTTTTTTATTTCTTTCTTAGGATTTCCCTTCTGCTTATATTGCCCATCTGTTCTTGCATGCGGTCTACTCTATTCCCGAGAGCCGTCAGCATATTCATCATAATTGTTCTAAATTTCTGCTCTGATAATTCTGACGTTGCTGCCATGTCTGGTTTTGAAGTGCACTTCCTCTCTTCCTATTGTGTTTTTTCTTTTTAGTATCTTTTGTAACATTTTTCTCGATGGCTGGTTGTGATGTACTGGCTGAAAGGACCTGCTGTAAAGATAGATGCCTTTGATGATATGGTGGTGGGTGTGGGGGAGGTGAGGCATTCTACAGGCCTGTGATTATATGGTTAGGTCTCAGTCTTTGAGCGAATCAGTGCCTCTGGGCTGTGAACTTCACCAGTGTGTCTTGTTGTTTTCCTTGTTAGTTGGGACAGAATATCCAGAGCAGGATGGACTTGGCCATTTCCCTTTTCCCACATGAAAGCCTGGAGCTGACTGGGGTTGATTATCTGCCTCCCCTCAGCCGATTAGGCTCTGCTTAGTGAGTTTCCCCTGAGGGCAGCCTTGCCTAAGAGACCACAGTGCTTTGCAGCATTTCAGAACGGTTCTCCCCATCCATCGCCGGAAGCGTTCGGGTATTTACCACCGAAGGTTACGTCTCACAATATATTGCCCCCCTCACCCCATGGCTGGGTCCCCTTGGAGCTTTTAACTCTCAGTGCTTTTCTCATCGAGCCTTGAGTAATTGGCATTTGGAGCTAAGGTTTGCCTATCGGCGTGCTGGGTCCACAGCGATTTCTGCTGGCGTCGCTGCACAGGTGAGCTTGACTCTTCCTATGTGTCTGTCGGCCTCTATCTGTGGAGGTAGTTTTTTGTGCTGTGTCCTCTCCTCTCTTCAGGATACAAGAGGAGTTGTTGATTTTTCAGTCTGGTCACTTGATGTTAGGACAGTGTTGTGACTTCCAGGCTTCTTACGTGTGGAACTGGAAAATGGAAGTCCCATGTAAGTTCTAAAATAAATGTTCTATATTTACAACAAGCCCGTCTGGGACTTTGGTAGGAATTGCATTGACTTTATAGGTCAGTTTACAGGTCATCTTTTCTTTTGACTCTTTCAATCCATGGGCATCGCGTATCTATTTACACAGGTCTTTATTGTTCATCAACGTTGTGCAATTTTCAGCATATACATACTATACATTATGCTAATGTGTACCTAAGTATTTAATTTTCTTCAGAAAAAAATATGTAAGTTTTATTGTGTAGGAGAACAGAGTGACATTTGAGACACAGGGAAACACAGGACATAAGTGATGTGAAATGAGGCAGTGATTGCAGTTATGGCATCATGAGTCAATGAGTGCTAATGTTGCTGGAGGTCACCAGAATGCGACAGCCATGGGACAGTATTCCCCCAGAGCCCCCAGAAGGAACCAGTCTTGTAGGCAGCTTGATTTTGGACTTCTGTTCTCCAGAACTGTCCCAGTGTCCATTTCTGCTGTTTTAAATCAACACATTTGTGGTAATTTATGATGTCAGATCTAGGATATGAATACAATTATAAGCAAATATATGTTCATAAATTTGACTCTTAGGAGAAAGGGAATAATTCTTTATAAACCACAAGCAACCAAAACTCAAACAACCCTACCCCTAACCCTCCCATTTAGAGAGCCTTAGCTTAATTACATCTGCATATGTCATCTCTTTCTACCCTGTTTCAAAATAAGGTTGTATTGATAGAAATTTGGGATTAGGGCTTGGACATAGTTTCTGGGGTGTGTGTGGGGTGGGGGTGGAGGGAGCTGTACACCCCACTACTATCGTATTCCATCGTGTTTTCATTGCTGAGGATCTGAAGTGGCGTAGCCTGCTGCCTTTGTGATTTGTGCCATTTTTTGAAAATATTTTTGTCAGTCATGATAGAGATTGATCAACTTGACTTCTTTTTGCTGATTAATTGTCTAGGGTTCTCAAACTTGTTCATATGCTCCTGACCCCCTTTCCCAGTTCTCCTTGGGTTGCTCCTCGCTTTGTGTTCAGGGTGTGTTGTTGTAGTAAGCGGGGGACATGGGGCCTGTGCCTTCTCTGTGGCTGGTCTGTGTGTGGTTGCTTCTGGAGGCTGTCGGAGTTGCCCACAGCTGTCCATCCCTCCTGGATGGTCGGAATCCCCACTGTTTTTCACAGTCAGAGGTGGGGTTCATCTTCCCATCACCCCTACTCTGAACTGGGGTGCCTGGTTGAGGTTGGGGTTCCTCACTCCTTGGGGTGGAATCTTTGTGACTGAGATGTCCCTTCTGGTTCTCTATTGTCCCTCCTGTGTCTTGACGAGGCCTCTTCTTTGTATCCTTGGTTGTAGCACCTCTGTTTAGCTGGGCTGCAGCAGCTTCACCAGGTTGGTTGTTCGGTAATTTAGCTGCAATTTCTATGTGTTCACAGGACGAAGCAGGCATCGTGTTCATCTGCTCCACCATCTTGGACGTCACAACTTGGTTTTTATAAATGCTGTCCATTGACTGTGGCTTAGTTGAATGAAGGTAGTTTTCTTAATGTGAAATCAGAGGATCTGGAGTCAAGGAACTTGAATTTTTGCCCATTTCAGCCACTTACTGTCTTTGATTTGAAATGCGGATACTACGTAGTGAGTAGCAGCAACCTTGCATATCGCTGAGCGGTTCAGAACCGGAATCCAGCTTTGCCTGCTTGCTTAAGGCGTTTTGTGAAGACTAACTAAGTTCCGCATAAAGCGTTCAGGAGAACGCCCCCAAGCACCTTCGCCCAGCAGCTGGCCTGACTGGCTGAGCGGGCTTCTCCTTTTCCTCCCGGTTAGTTGTGGACATGCCATCTCTCCAAAGAAACAGTTTACTTCTTCAAGTCAGGAGGGTGATTTGGGTCTTTGTATCCTCTGCATCTAGCTGAGATCAGGTAAGTGTGGTTTGTTGGGTTCTCTAGTCTGAAAGAAGAAAAAGAAAGTCCACAGATGCCCACGAGGTGGTGCTGTGAGCCCACCATCACAATGAGCAGGGCTTCCCAGAGGAGGGCCACCCAGGCTGAGACCTCTAAACTGACACCAAGCCTGGCTCTTTGGGGACCCAGGCAACTGCTCCTCGGAGCTCACACAGCTCACACACAAGCCAGGGCTCATAGGACGCGTGTTTTATCAAGCTTTCTAGTCAGATGCTAGGGGACCTTTTGTACAGGGCCGGGTGAGAAACGTTTTTAATGGAACAGCGGCATTGTAGCATTCTGTGCATTTATGTGATTTTATTTCACGGTTTACTGAGTGAATAAATCCTTACAGTCACTTTGCAAAGTGTGCGTGATGATCCCTCTGCAAAATGACCCAACCGAGGACTCCAGAGGCTGAGGGCCTGGCCGGGCTCGCCCAGGACACCCTGGTGGGCTGTTGAGTCAAGAGGCGAATGCTCCTCCGGATTTCCAGCCGGCGCTGTCAGTCCAGTGTCGGCGCAGCTGTCCTTTCCATAGAGAGCGCCCCGCTCCTACGGGAGCAGGGACAGAATGGCACATCATGGGCTGGCCCTCTGTGAACTTGCCCAGAGTTTCCACAAACAGTCATCCTGTACAGCTTCCAGGCTGCAGCTTGCTGGGGTGACATGTACTCACGTAGGCCCTAGCTAACCCCCTGTGCTGTGTGTAGAAGTGGCTCTGCCTTCTGCCTCTCATGGGGTTTCCAGTGTTTACTGCAGGTGAGTGCAGACAGCAGAGGATCGAGGGTTATGTCTCTGGTCTCTCTTCTCCCCAGATTTATTAGCCCCCCTCCCCTTTGCAGGCAAGGATGTGACCATGTTTTTCTTAAAATCAAAACAGACCAAGATTTTAGGACATCATGTGGCCAAGGTTGGTCTGAGAGTTTTATGCTCCTTATTATAGGTCAGCTGTGGTGTGCAAATAGCGTCATTGGAGAGAAGTTTGCTGTGTTTTCCACAGGCAGGAGCGAGGCGGTGGAGATGGAGAGGTGAGTGGGGTCCTGCCCCACGCGGTGTGGTCAGGTAGTCCTGACCTGCACTCAGCCTTCTGTCTGCACATGAGGGCCTGGATACCGTGAAGTGGTACTTAGCCAGAGGCAGATGGTGACCCGGGGCTGGGCCTCAGTCTAACAACCCAGAACCCACCCCCCTGCAAAGGGATGGAGTCTTATGACCTTGCTGGTAGAACTAACATGAAGGGATGAGGACGAGTTGAGAATCACGATGACCCTAGTGCACCTTTGTCTTGAGCAGTAGGACGGATGACAAAGTTTGTCAAGATGGCGGAGGCTACAGGAGGGGCCTGTTCTCAAGAAGAAAGCAAGAGTTTTGTCTGTATTGTATGTGTGTAGGAGAGTCACATTCGATATTTATGAAGGTTTTCATGTAAAAGTCTATAATTCTGGAGCTTATGACTGTAGATATAAAACTGGAAGGTCTGCCTCTGCTACAAGTTGCCATTGGTCACTAGTAACAGAGATGAAAACAGCTTATACAAAGGGAAGCTAATTGTTTTCACACATGAAACAAATGCTGAAGGGCAGGAAGCCTTCACCTAGTTTAGTGACTCAGTGTCATCTAGGACCCACGTCCCTTCTTTCTCAGCCACAAATCTGAAGTGACTTCAACCATTAAGTTCATGTTCAAAGATACTTTCTGGAGATCCGGCCACCTAACTCATGTTGCAGATAGGAACACAAGGGCCTGACCTCACAGGAGAATGCAGAACAAGTGTGGGCCCTAGACCTTTAGGTCTCCTGCGGGGGTGGCCCGGGTAGTCACTCCCGGGGAGTCCTCTTAGTCACTCCCCACAAGGTCTGATTTAAGGGCTCATCTTTGTGTCTCCTAATAATAAAAAAAGCTCCTTGAAGAAGAGACATTACCTTCTTCATTTTTCATCCTTAAGATTCATCCTTGAACCCCAGAAAAAAAAAAAAGGATTCATCAAATGCTAACTGAGTGAGCTCCTGTGATAGTGATGTGGGAGAAGTGACACACCAGTTGCCTTTGAACACTTACTTAATGGAAACCACATGGCATAGTTGAGATCCTTGGTGTGAATTCATGAGAGCAAGCCCATGCTCTAGCCTGGAAGCTTGCTTTGGACGCGTGTATCAGTTAACATCGATTGGAGTCTGTGTACGTCACTGTCACTCTGAATAGCAGGTGCCAAGACACCTTTTAAAACTCTGTTTCCCAAAACAGACCTAAGTGAGTGTGTATGAGTAGCCGTCATGAATCCAGCCAACTCTGGGATTGACTGTGGAAGAGTCTAGAGCTGGAGTGGAATGGGTGAGCAATCTACTGAAGGTGTATTAGCTTAGTGTGAATGTCGGCCGAGAGTGACCCAATCAAGGACGGAGGAGAAGGGGTGTGGACTTGGGGTGGGCAGGTGACAGGGGAAGCCGTGAACATGCTGAGAGAGACACGGCCGTAGTCCTTCCATGTTCAAACGTCCAGATCTCAAACATATCCAAGCTTTACTGGAAGGAAGTTAGTGATAACATCAACTCAGAGCCTGGGCTTACACAGCTCTGAGCTCAGTGTTTGGACCACAGCTGTCCTGTGTGTTCATGTGAAGATACCCAATTTTTGCATCAGAAGGGAGAAAATTCACCATTCTCAAACCATTGCTGAATGTATGCCCTCGAGTTCAACCACACAAACACTGTGCTTTTAATTCTGAAGCCACACTCAGAAAGAGGCTGTCTTTCAACTTAATTTGATTCAATCAATATTTACCAAAGGTCAGCCAGGTTAATGCAGTTAATACAGTAGGTTCCGCAGAGAAGAATACTGAAAATGAAAGGCTGAGCCTTCTGCCTTTCAGTAGTTTACAATCTGAGTGGGGCCCAAAATAGAGACAACGCAGAAACTATATCTCTTAGCAGAACACATTGGCTGCCTATGAAACATATTTTAAAGAACATCAAGTTTTATTATATGGACTTGAAAGATCCTTGGGAATCTCTATGAAGTACAGTGGGTTTTGCTGTAGGTTTCCGTTATACAATGACAGATACCGTTTGGGGAGGGGTCTTGTTGGACTGAGTCAA
This sequence comes from Craseonycteris thonglongyai, assembly GCA_004027555.1. Taxonomy (NCBI): domain Eukaryota; kingdom Metazoa; phylum Chordata; class Mammalia; order Chiroptera; family Craseonycteridae; genus Craseonycteris; species Craseonycteris thonglongyai. The sequence goes on along the minus strand of PVKE010000029.1, from coordinate 260,028 downwards.
AGTCTCTCAGGAGGACAGACCCTGAGAGCTGAACCAGGGGCCTCCCTCATGGGAGAATCAGTTTGGTTCTCACTGGGGGCACACCCCAGTTCAGCAGATGGGGCTGCATGGGCCAGGGCAGGGACTCGATCTTCAGAGCCCCGGGCTCTAAAGTGAGCGCTCAACCCGCAGAGCCATGCCGGCTTCCCCTGTGAATCTTTTAAGAGTGTTTTCTAAATAGGAAACGAGAGCTTCAATTGACGACACACTAAACTATTCGCAAACACAGTTGTGAGGGTGCACTGGGGCAAACCGGTTCAATTGCAACGAGGGGTCGCCCTGTGTCCACTGCTGTGGTCCAGCTCTCTACCGCCCAGTTTGTCTGGCTGACTCCAAATAACGTGTTGTTTGTTTGTTTTTATGGAGCACATACGTGGGTTTACTTTTGGATGCGGGGAATGACATGAAATACACACCAATAAAACAAGCATGACAATCGTCTTAGGTGCCTCCTATGGGCTCCCTGGGAGAGCTCCCTCCCCGGGGTCATGGGGAGGGTCACGCATGTGACACCTGACCCTGCACAGATGTGATAAGCAGCAGTTTACTAGCCACACGGACTCCCAGCCCAGAGGAGAGCTTCATGTGCCATGCAGGCCACCCGCACGCCACGGCAGTCATTCTAGAGCCGGAGGCCATGCCCCGGGGCTGGGGAGGCAGCTCTGTGTATGAGGAGGTGAGGCAGCCCCTTAAGCCCATGGAAGGATGCACTCGGCTTGTTTGAATAAATGCACTGGGGGCCTGAAACCTACTGCTCAGGGGCGAGCAGAAGCCTCTTGCCCTTGAAGTGGGGGTGATGGGGCTAAGAGACCCCATCCCCAGACCAGAAGGGGGAGCAGAACATGCTCTTAGGACATTCAAGGCTCTCCTGGTTGCACTGGATGCCTGAGGTACGGACGGCAGAGCCGGAACTCGTACCCCGCAGCTGTGGTGACGTGGGACAACCACACCCTCCCTACTATGGACGTGCTCCTCCCTTGACCAATGGCAGCTCCATTTTGAAAATGTTCACAGCCTGTTTCTGTGTATCTATCCCTGACCCCAGTTGTACTCCTTATAGGACCTTCCCCATCCATTGCTTTCCTGAACTATGTTTGAGTTAGCCAGCTTATCTCACAAAGCCAGCAGGCCTGTCCTGTCCTGTCCTGTCCTGTCCTGTGCAAGCTCATGCTGGCTGGACTGCACCAGCTTGGCCACTGCATCACCCCCTGTGCAACCCACATGCAGCACATTGCTAGCCACGTTGTCAACACTCTCTCTTGTCTCTCACCCTGTCATCAAAGGCGGAGTTAGCAGTGTATCAGGGGGTGTATGGAATCCGGAACAGGTTCATGAACTTGTCCAAGGCCGCCTGGCTGGTGAGCATCGGGTCCACGACGTTTCCCGTTATACTTGTAACGGCTAATTGAGACGGTAGTGTATTAATTGCCCATGTCCTGTCTCCCTCACCCGTAACCTGTTTCCGGGTGACAGGGACCGTATTGTAGTCCTCTTTGTAGATACTGCAGTAACTTCATGATTGGGCTAAAATAAATGCCTGGTGCAAAGAAACTGCATTTTGCTGTAGTGAGAATGTGAAAAGGTTTTTAAGGAGGGCTGGAGGCAGATTGACTTACTGAATTATGGGATGGCGACACCAAGGAGGCTGTGAGGACCTGAGTGGGTCCCTTGGTGCTGGTTGGACGTCTTCCCTGCCTGTCACTTCTATATAAGCTGGAGGTTTGCTGACGTCAACTGTCCAGTCCGCTTCTGTCCCAGAAGTCTTCACCAGTTGCAGACGGACTCACAAGGAGTCAGATCAGAACGGAAGGGTTCAGTGTATTACTGATGCATTTGTATTGGGGTTTGAGGCAAGGTCGCCATGACCTTCAGTGAGCCTAGACCCGAGAACCCACCTGGGTGGGGCCCCAGTCAGACACTCAGCCAGCGCTGGGCTCCGGGTGCCACCGACTTCAAGCTTGGCCCCCCAGGAGAAAGGAGGGCGGGAGAAGCCAGAGCCAGGGCTGTGCTGTCTTTCCAATGAGGGGACCGTGGAGCAGGGTCCACTCCAAGTGCTGAAGCCAATGACCTCGCTGACCCCTCCCAAGAGCTCTGCAAGGAAGGGGCTGTCCTGACCCTCCGTTTCTGTCCCACTGGTCCCATGTGCATTCAGCGGCTCACCTAGGGGAGGCTCGCAGCCAGCTCTCACTGCAAACCCTTTTCGTAAGGAGCCTGCTGACAACGAATTCGTTGGCCATGGCCTGAGACAAGGTGACAAATGGCGTTCCTAGCAGACGAGGCTCCTCCCCTGGCCCGGAGTCTGATACCAAGAGCGTGGGAGCGCTCCCACCGTCCTGACTTCTGCATCTCAACGCCGTGAGCACAGGAGATGCAAGTGCCAGCTTTGAGGGGACCACCCCCCTGAAGACATTTGTCAGCTCTGTCTCCTCTGACAACTTAATTGGGGTAAGATTTGGGGAATTTCAGAATGACGATTGAAGAGGTTTTAAACGTCTCCCGGAAGAGCCTGTACATGCTTTCTGAGGTGAGCAAGCAACGGGGCCCCTCCCCCGCTGACATACTCAGAACGCCTTCCTCTGCACCCCTCACCCCGTGCATTTCAACAGGAACGACGGGCGCCGGCTTCAAAATCAGACGTTCAAACGCAGCCTGCCCGGAGATGCGGCCCACAGCGCCTCGCTCCCGGGGCGGCCCACGCTGGGTCTTAACGGCTTACACCGGCTCTCCTTTGATGCACACACTGCACTCCATCGCTGAAAGCTGTGTTATGCCCACAGGAATGGATGGTTAGCTTGTCTGTGTCCAGGAAGAAAAGCGACACATGGAGTTCCCCTTTTAGACGGGAGAGCAGAGGGAAATACGAGTATAGGGAGTGGAGGTATGAAGGATCTTTCTGTATTGGGAACTTTCCCAAGGTAAAGACCAATGGTCCCACCTCCCACCTGCCTTGAACCATCCCCTGGAATGAAAGCAAATGGGCTGTTTGAAACTAAGAATGTCACCTCTCCTGGGCGATAAATCATCCTCTGATTCTTGGGCTCAGAGTAAGATGAACATCTCAGGACTTCCAGGGACAGAGTCTGGTCAAAGTGTTTATTCCATGGAAAACGCAGTGAGACGGGATAGCTACCCACTTCCTGTCCCACCTGGCCAGCCCCCGCCATGGGTGACAGCTCTGTGCCTTAACTCGGACTCCTCAGTCATGCACACAGCCCTGAGTTCCAGATACAGCCACTTCCCCAGACCTGGGGGGTGCCTGAGAGGAGGTTGTGCCCCGAGTTTAATCCCAAGCTCCCCCGGTTACTGGAGTCTGCTGTGAACATTCATTTCAGCTGCAAAAAGCTGGCTATGTAAGGTCTCCACAGGAACTTATTCAGTCTTCATCGCCATCGCAACGCATGCCCGAGAGCACCCTTCTCTCTCTGTGGGTAGACAACATGGGGGGCAGACAACTGATGCTTTAGTTGTGTGGGAGACACGTCTATCCATAGAGTTTTAAGTTTTCCAATTTTGAGGCATGGAATCCACTTCTCATTGTATTACATATGTTGATGTGTTATTATTAAAGTTGGATATTTCAAAATGTTGGCTAAACCCACGTCGTTCCACTGCTGCAAACTATTCATGTGCTTGCCCATTTTCCACTGAAGACCTGCTGTTCTTTTGTTCAGTAATGCTGGAGCTTCTTGTATAATAAAACTCTCAACCCTGGGGAAATTATTTACTGAGAATAGCAAACATGTTGGCTTTTTAAATTTCGGTTGCTTCTTTTGTGTGTGAATGTGTTCTCACTGTTATATATTCAGATCTGTCCATCTTTCCATTGCAACATTTCCCCTCTCTTCTAGAATTTTAAAAGCCAAGCCTTTCCCCCAAAGATGTGGCAACTTTTCAATTCTATTTTATTTTTTTGAGTACTGTTTAAATTTTTACCTCTGATTATTGAGGGATTTATTTTGATGCAGATGAGGCAGCAGGAACCCAGTGTAATTATATTTCCTCTAAATAACTAATGAGTTTTTCCAAAACCTTCCTTGGAATTATCTGTCTTTTGATTTGTTGTACTACATTCTTCACTATGGCAGAATCATTAGCCGTTTTATTTTCTAATTCTATCTCTTACTTTAAAGTAGAATCCTCAGGGTGTGGAACACTTACCCAGCCCCTGACCCTGACCCCCTAACACACACAGAAATGGAGCCTAGGCATTGAGTTATTGCTCACCTATACATTGCCCAGATCCACTGCCAAATGTTGTTAGCAACGTCTACTTAATTATTCCCTATTAAGCATTTTCTGGTAAAAGCTCATTTGATGACTCAGTATTCTTGCCTTTGAATAGACTTGTCCAAGGTCACCTACCGCCAGGTCCTGGGGCTGGGACTTGAACCCGGGTGTTTCTAAGCTCAAAGCACCGCCTCCTGCTACATCTCCTGCCTCTCAGCAGGTCGCACCAGGAGCCTCTGCCCCACACCCACAACTTGGGCTTTCTATGATTCCTGCATGTGTGTCCCTTTTCTTATTTCCATTTTGATTTTCATGTGATATGTATTATTATTATTTTTAATTCCTGTTTCTCTTAGAGCAAAGGAACACCATTTCTTTTCAGCCAAAGCACTGAGGGCATTTTCTGGCAAATACCCTGGTAACGCTGTCTTGGGTAAGAAGCAAAGGCCCCCTAATGGTACGAAACACATAGGGGAATCTGTCCTCTGCCAGACGGACCCCCAGGGACTCCGCTTCTTTCATGACAGAAGTGCCGGGGAACTTGGGGTTCCCAAAGACCCATTTTCGCTCTCACGTGCTGTGCAAGCTGCCCACATCTCACTAAGCAAAGCTCGTGGAAGAAAGAATTAAACGTTGTCTGAAGCCAGAAAAAGTGTCCCAAACCAAGCAACTTTTGTGCTGGATCTTAAAGGATGAGTTGGGATTTTAAGACAGGACTAAGGGTAGATTTTTGAGGTAGAAGCATGAGTATGAAAGCATAACATGGAAACGAGTATGGAGTGTTTATAGACCATTAGGAAGCCCAGCGTGGCTGCGGCTCACGACGCAGGGGGTCTCAGAGCGAGAACCCAGCACAATAGCCTTTACCCCATGCTGTGGAGTCAGTTGTCCTCATTAAATGTTCCCTTTGCAGCAGGCACCATTTTTAAGCAACTTACCTCAATTCTCCCATTTCATTTTCACAACTATCCTATGCAGTAGATGCAGTTATTATCACGACTCCCGTACAATATAGTGAAGGTGCTGATGTACAGAGGTATTCTGCGATGCGCCACATCCAAAGTGGCACAGTCTCACGTGGCAGAAATGGGATGTGGACCCTCAGAGTCTGGCTCCAGAGCTCGTAGGCCCGTCATGACTGTGTGCTGATGTATGCAGGCGTGCGTGCGTGTGTGTGCTCATTCATCCATTCACTCACTCGATTGCATCCTTTCTTGCTGGTGTCAGTATCGCTCTTGCTTTACCTGGTCCTGGGGACAGGAGTGTGGGCAGGGAGATGATAAAGGACGACCTTGAAGCCACCAGTGTGGCCCAGAATCGATGCAAATTGCAGTGATGGAGAGACGTTGTCTTTGTGCACTCGGGTTGCAAAGCACACCTCTCAGTCTTCCCAGTCTTCTTGCAACTGGCCCAAAGCTCATTTCTTCCGGATATCCCAATGTCTTCCCTGTTGTGTCTACACATCCTCCCAGCGTGTGTGTGTGTGTGTGTGTGTGTGTGTGTGTGTGTGTTTGAGAATCATCCATACATTAGCAAATAGCATTTTGTCGGTGAGGGTTTGGGTATTTCCCTTCTGTCATCTCAGATTTCTGTCACGTCATGATTACCTGGCTCCATAAACACAGATGTGAGTTGAAAATATTAACTCTAGAAAGACGATGATTTCCAACCTGCTGTTTTGGTCAATTTACGGACAAGAGCAAGGCAGGGCGGCGAGAGAACCTGGGGGCCGCAGGGTTCTACGCAGACGGGGCCACCTGCCTGCAGATGGGGTGCCGGCGACGAGCCCACGGCTTTTCTCCACGTTTGGCCAGCGCTGCCTGAGTCGTTCCAGGTTCCTATGTTCACTCCACGCCGTCCACGGGTTTCCTAGGGTCCCGGACTTGTACAGGGCTTTTCGCAGATCTTTCTAAACTCATGCTCGCATTGTGTCCCCGGAACCAGGAATTCTTGCGTCTATGTCTTTTTATTTTTTATTTTTTTGGAGGCAGGCTTTCGTGTTTTGTGAACCGCCGACCCCAAGTTGAGACCCAGAGTTGGCACACCCCTCCTCATGGGCCAAATCCTTCCGGCAGCTGTCTCGGCAAGGCCCGTGAGACAAGGACGGTTTTCACACGTTCACGTGGGTGAAAAACTGAAACGAAGGCAGCCTGCTCTTTTACGAAATGTGGAACGTCTATAAAATTCAGGTGCCAGCGCCGGCGCGCGACCACGTGCGCTCATGTGTGTCTCGGGCTGCTCTCAGGTCGCGGGGCGGAGCTGAGCCCCCTTGGCAGAGGCCTTGTAGCTCACAAGGCCGACGCTATTTACAACCTGAGGCTTTACAGGAAATACAAATGACTCGCCCTGGTCCCAATCACTATGTCCCCTTCCAAGATGCGCCGTTGCATGGGGCACACACAGGCCTGGTGTCTTGTAGGCTCTTATTGAGCCCCTCTTGGTTGGGGACACAGATGTTCCATCCCCCCTCGCAGCCCCCAGCCGGGGCTCTACCCTCCTTTTTCCAGGACAGCTCCTGGCTCATTAGCGCTCACTCTTAGCGGGTTTTGTGACCACGTGGAGGGCCCCTCTGAGACCCTGGTCCCACTCAGGCACTTGTCCATCTCTGGTCCTCGCCTTACCCCGCCATCCACACGGAAGATGCCTTTCCCTTCTCCCCAAACTCCAGTATCTCCGGTACCACCTCACTGCTGCTATTGTTTGAAATCTTTTGTTCCTATCATCGTTCTATTTTGCATTTTGAAAATGATTATAAGTGGGCGAGATATTCCTGATTTGAAATCACCGTGAGGGGTAAGTGAGTATCTCTGTTGACACTCTTGATTTTGGGCACAGGACGCATTACGTACCCTTTGAACTTTACCACCACGTTAGGGCGACAAGCCATCTTAGAAAACTGAAGAGAAAGAGAAATGACACAGCCTGCCTTTACTGAATGGCTGGGTGTGTATTTTAGAAACAACTTGATTATTCATCATTCTCGTCTCTCCCCTCCCGAGTTACACACCTTTTGCCAATTTATGACAGTGCAGACAGAGTTATTATGGAGCTAAAATTACCGCTGTCCTGGCCGGATATTCCGCTATTATAAAGCAAAGCAAAGCCCGAGGGCGAGAAGGAAGAGCGCAGGGAGAAGGCTGCATCTCTCCTGCAATGTGCTCTTTATGCTAATCTCTCGTAGTTTCCTACCTTAATGGCCCCATTAAATGCCATGAGAGTATTTGCAAGAGAAAAGTGGTACCTGGAGATGAAGATGTAAAGTTATTAAATGCATTTTGGGGAACAGAGAAGATTTCTCCGCAAAGGAGTTAATGTTCCAAAGAAAGCTTTGTTTATCCGACAGACTTTATGACTGTGCTGTTTCCGTCATCAGCACCTTAATTCTCTACCACCATAAGGCTGCCCAGATGTTTAAAATAAAAAGCTCATTTGGGTATTATCAGAGATTACGGGGAAGAGATAGACAGACACGGTGTTTAGCTCTGCAACATAAATTTCCCGAGTGTGTGCCATCCAACACACTCCGGATCCTCGCCCTGCCAAAGCCTGAACGCATACATCAGAAAAACGAGACCCAGGCCCCGCACACAGTGTACCTCCAGCCAGCCGCGGTCCCTGGCGGGAGTGAAGGGTGTGAACAGTGCTCTCCCTTCGGTGACCCTTCACAACCTCTGTCTGGGCCCTAACTTTCCTCTCCACACTCAGCGTCGACCTTCTTAGATGCAGATTCTGTTGGAAGCAGCCTTGTGGCGCTGCCAGCACCTTGCCAGCTGTCTGTTCTTGTCCCTCTGCCTTTATTTACTCTGTTCCTGGTGCCTGCCCTCCTCGCCTCTGCCAACTAGCATTTACTAACCCGTCGTGGTCTTCCTTGGGACGTCCCGCCTCTTGAAGCCCCGTGGAACCAGCCATAAGGAATCTCGCTGTGCTCTCGCGTTTGAGTCACGCGGTAGGCACTGGCCACGCTAGTTCCTGGTGTGTGTGGGCATTGCCACCTAGCCCTTCTGCACCGTTACATTTCTTCAGGACAACACGCTTGTGTTTTCTTGGGCAAGAGAGCAGCCACACTGTTTACATTTGCCTGGCACAGTGGTGGCCTTGGAGTTTATTCAAATACTTGCCAAACCAATGGGTCTACAGCTCATGTGTGACAAGGGGATTGTCACTGCCACTCTAAGAGGTTAGTGCTACCGGTTTTGTCTTGCAGCTAAGGAGACTGATGCTTGAACAAAGTCAGTGTTTTATACGCGGTCACAGAGCCCGTGATGAGCAGAGCAGGGACGTAAGCCCAGGGACATGGCTCAAAACAAAACGAGAAGAATGAGTGTAATGCAGATGCGCATGCGCCCTCACGTGAAAACCTGATTTACTCACATCTGCGGGGAGCGAACTCACCCTCGTTTTTTTCTGCCACTTCACGTTTTCGTCACTGCTTAGCTACCTGTTCTTGTTGACAAGTGAGTGGCCCCCGTGACCATGCCTCTGGGTTGGCTTCTGGCTCTGTTCTGACCTTGGCAAGTCACTCAGCTCCTTTGGGTTTTCATTTTGCCAAGCAGGAAAGTGTGGCCTCACCCACGGGGTTCCCTGTAGACCATTCAATGCACACTGACACCGATGCTAACGTCATGCCAGTGACGTGAAAAGTGCTGGAGACATGTCAAGAGAGGAAAGTAAGAGAGAAAGAGAACAGGGTCCTTGGTGTTCATCAGAGGAGCGTTGTCATTCTTAGTCATCCTGACGCCGTGTGCGGAAGGACTTGCTGATTCGCCGTGACCCTCTTCGTGACCCCGGGTGGACTTGCTCAGCAAGCCGGCGGCCCACTCACCTGTCAGGCACTCCCTGCATGTGCCCAGTGGGCAGGGAGCTGTTTGGGTACTGGGAAAGGATGGTTCTAGAAAGGGGAGACACATTTCAAGTGAAGTGGCTGATGAAGCTGGGTTCTAGCCCAAGTTGACTGCTCACTGGCTTTCTGACTTCTCTCTGAGTCCCTGGTCCTCATCCAAACGAGGAGGGCCGTCCTTCGGCTCGGAAATTCTAGGCCTGCGCACATTCACCACAAGCATTCCTGGGGATTTTGCTAGTACTCCTTCTCTGCAAACAGATGGTCAGTAATGAGAATGTTCCTGTCCCTTACCTGTAATTCCTAATTATACAGCATAAATACAAATTTAGGTTTAATTCAATTAAGTGGTAATGAGGTGAGGAAATAATACTTGAACATATTACTGCAGTTTGGGATGGTAAGCGATGGACAATAATATTTGTGTTCCATTAGATTCTATGTGGTGTTTTCAAAATCTTTTAATGTGCCCTCAAAATACTCTGGTTATAATGGCCTGTAAGAAGCAGAGATGTGCTCAGAGAAAATGAGTATGTGCATCTCAGATAGACCTAAATTTAAGTCTATTTAACAATTACTTTTTAGCCCCTATTTAGAGCAAGGCATCAAAGAATTTTTCTATATATCTCTAAGTCTCTATATCTCTATCTCTATACCTATATCTATCTATATCTCCATCATCTATCTATCTGTCAATCAATCCATCATCTGTCTCTCTGTCTATGGAAGAAAGAAGAAGGAGGAGGAGGAGGAGAAAATAGAGGCAAGTATGAAGGGAGGGAGAAAAAGAGGAAGAAAACCTCTATCCTGTAGATCAAGCTTGTGTCCAACCCTTATGCCCATGGGGCACATGCAGCACAAGATGGCTTTGAATGTGGCCCAACACAAATTCGTAAACGTTTTAAAAACATTATGATATATATATATATATATAAATTTTTTTTGAGATTTTTTAAAGCTCCTCAGCTATCATTAGTGTTAGTGTATTTTCTGTGTGGCCCAAGACAATTCTTTCTCTCCCAACATGGCCCAAGGAAGCCGAAAGGCTGGATATTACTGCTGTAGATCAAAACACTTGGCTAAGGAGAGATACATGACTTATTTCCAAGCCAAGTAACAGGGGAACGGATTTTGCTCCACTGGTGTTTCAGATGGAGGGACTTGGACGGGGGAGTTGGGAATTTCAGATGACTTCTATTCCGCCTGCTTAGCTCATGTGACAGGATGGGACCAGCTATGTTTGAAGTGAGGTGACTCTCACAAGCACCTCCCCTTGCCCAGGGCCACTCTAGGCCGGAGCACATAGCATGGCAAGATGGGAGAAGCCAAGCCTGGCTCCCACGTGTGGCTTCTGGTGGCATCCACCTTTCTCCCCACACTGGGGGTGAGGCCAGTGACAAGTCTTGGCTGCATGTGGTCTCAGCCTCCCTGCTCTCCTAAGATTGTACCTGTAGGATGTCTGGTATCTGTTCTGCCGTCTGTCCACCTTTGCTCACACGAGTCACCTAAGTGACTACTATTGCGTTTTTCTGTTTATTTTGCCAACATGAGGCAACAGCATGTTGAGAGCCGGGCTGCACATGGTCACAGGTTGGGTACATAAGCCCAGCAGTGCTTGGGGTGCCAGGATGTGGTCGGGGCAGTAGGATCTCTGACCTCCTTCTCCTCCCACTTTCCATCTTCCTCACCCAGGTGGCGGCCTGGGGAATGCCCTCTCTTTAGGTAACACTGGCCTTTCAGAAACGCGTCCCAGTGGGCCACCCACTGCCTTATGAAGTTAGCTTCATTAGCCATTAGTCTCGCCATATGTCAAGACAGAAAGCTTGTTTGTGCAGGGTTGCTATTGAGTTTGCTGTCACTGGAATAAATCACTATTGACCTTCTTAGTTTTAAGAGTTTAATGAACTTAAGAATGGAAATTAGCAGGAGAAGTAACAAGTGTAACCTTGGCTTCTATAATTAAAGCCCGTTGCCATTAATGTTTACTCTTTGACACTCCAGGGGTCACTGCTATTAATACCAATGAATCAGAGCAGGGGAGCAAAATTAGTGGCAGGAAATCTAAATGGCCTTGATTCAAAGTCAAACAAGAAATTGTAAATGAAAACTCTAGGTAGCTAGGACATGCAGACACACAGGAGGGCATGTGATCGTAATGAACTTCAAGGCAGTGAACTAACACGTATTATGCAGCCACTGCCTTTTCTGTCACTATACATACTGAATATGCAAACAGGCATGTCAGCAACACACATCTAATGTCCTCTAAATGACCCCTCCTTCGCCTTGTAACTGTGCTCTTGAATTGAGTGAATACAAAAAGCACTCATTAATAATAAAAAAAAAAAAAAATTTTTAGAAGCTTTAACATCCAGGCACGTGTTGCTTTTATACCAGGTCCTTATATGAAATGAATCAGATTCTGAAGATTGACATTAACCTTATCAAGACATGGATCATATAAAAAATTAGTTAGGGGAAGCCGGGATGGCTCAGTGGGTTGAGCACTCATCTGGCAGCTTTGGGTTCAAAGATTGGATCCGGGCCCTGGCCCATGTGGACCCATATGCTGACTGGGGTGTGGCCCCAGTTCGGTTCTTGCCCCGGGAGCTTCCCATGTGGGAGGCCCCTGGTTTGCCTCCCACCCGGGGTGTGCTTCCCATGTGGGAGGCCTCCAGCTCGAGGGGGCGTGTCTCCCACGGGGCGACCCCGGCCTGGTTCCTGCCCTGCGCCCACCTGTGGAACGAAACCGTGTTGAAAACCAATGATGTGCAACTATGGAGACTGCTCTGGGCCCTCCCCCTTCTCTCTGTCTCTCTCTGTCAAAAACAATAAAACAAAAAAGGAAATTACTTTAATTTCTATGAGTAACACCTATCCTAAGTTATTTTTCGAATTATTGCAGTTGTACGAGAAAATGTGTTTTAGTGTCTTGGTTGTCTAATGCAAATGTAACAAACAGTCCCAAAACTGTATTGTCCTACAATCATGGCCATTTAATTCGCCTCTCAGGTTCCAACATGTTCACAGTTGCCTTGCCGTCAATTCTAGCTCATCTCAGTTTCAGGGCCCTCAGTGCCGTCATCTCAGTGGGATCAGATCCGGGCTGGAAGAGTATCTGACAAAGCACATCAGATCTGGATGAAGGCAGGCTTCTCATATTTAGACTCGGGTTGCATGACTGTGTGCCTGTGCCCACCTCTTCCTCCCTGCAGGGAGCCTTGGGGGATCCGGACACCTGTTCAGTCAGACCCAAGCCATTGGCCCACCCCCAGCATGTGATGCCAAGAAGGAACAGAAATGGACCCGCCAATGGAAAGAGGAAGGACCAGGAGGGACGTGGAACTGGCAAGTCCACAGCAGTTCTGACATCCAGAGGGACCCGTGTCGTCATCTCCAAACTCTGAGACCACCAAGCTAGTCCTCATTAGGGCCCCATTCTGCGCCTGTGGAACTGTGCAGTGGCCTTTAGTCCACTGCTATTCCTGACTCTTGACTCTGCCCTGTGAGCTCTGAGTTCTGCGTTCTAGAAAAGGCTTCAACCTCTGCTCTCTGTTTTTTGTTTTATAAGAAATGCCCCATTTTGCAGCTTAGGAGCTTCCTCAGCCTGCTTCCCACCCATGAACAGTTGGTGACTTAGAAGTCTCTTTTCATCTTGAACGACATCAGTCCCTTTAATATAAGCTGCCAGTAAGTTTTTGCCTGTTAAACTCTCTTTAAAGACATTGTGGACTTTCTACAGAATGTTTCAAATCATTCCTGCCCTACTGGGTCTTAGATTTGTTCTGGATTAGTGTCTCCTCTCTTCCTTCCACATCCTCTTCTTTGGAATTGAAATTCCATCCTGCGCCTGTGCCACCATTGGATTCTGGGAGCAGGTGATGTGTTTTCTAATTTTACCCATCTGTCTACAGCTGGACAATAACTTTGCCCAGGGGTGGACCATGCCGCCAATGCCATGTCTCTAACCAACTCTGATGTGGGCAGGAATTAACTTGAGAGGTCAGCCAATGAGAACACCATGATACATGCCCTGAGAGAGGTAAGTTGGGGTGCCGTAGTCTCCTCTGTGTCTTATTGAGGTGATCCAGGTTATGAGATTTGGAACCTTTTGAGTCTGATGATATTTAGGTAGGATTTTAGATTTAGCATTAATACTGAAATGTGCTAAGAGTATGGTGATGTTGAGGTGAGGTGAACGTCCTCGTATTTTGTACATAGGGTGGACACAAATTTTAGGGTGCCAGATGGTGAACTATCATAGGTTGATTTGTGTCCTTGAAATTTTTTTCTCCCACCGAAACCTCAGAATGTGACCTTACTTGGAAAGAGGATCTTTGCAGATGTGATTAGCTAAGATAAAGTCGTACTGGGCTAGTGTGTACTCCTGATCCAATGTTGGGCAGTCTTATAAAGATAATAAGAGGAAGGACACACAGACACACACACACACAGGGAAGAGGCGCATTGGAAGAAGGAGGCAGAGACTGGACTGATGTGTCTAAACGCCAGAGAACACCAAGCATTGCTTGGAGCCACTGGCCGCTGGGAAGAGGTGTGCAAGCTTTCTCTTCTGGGGCCTTCGGAGGGAGCAAGGCCCTGCTGAAGCATTGACATAGGACGTCCAGTCTCTAGACCTGGGGGAGAATAAGTTTCTCTTGTTTCAAGATGCATAGTTTGTGGTAATTTGTTCCAGCTGCCCCAGGAGACTCAGACAGGGCTGACCACCATCATGGATGGCCTGCCGAGCCTCTGGTCACTGTGCCTTTCCTTGTCTCATTTGTCACTTGGATTTAGCCACCGGCCACCTGGAATGCAGAATGGCTTTTGTCTTACCTGCTCACCTCTGTTCTTGCCATTCATGTCAGGATGAAAAGGGCACCCCCTTCTGTTTCCTAAAATGAACTCTCTGAACTTGCCACTAGCAAGGCACCTCCCAGGGCATTTGCATGAACGATCCCACAAGTTCACCGCGCTCATGGGCCGGAGCCGGCCTCCTGCAGAGTGACCCAGGCGTGGTCTCTGTAGCCACACTGGCTGGAGTCAAGCCAAGGCCTGTAGCTTCCCTGCCACGTGATTTGGACAAATTCTCACCTTTTCAGCCCATCAGCACCCCTACCCCCATTCCGTTTCTTAATAGAAACATTTTTTATTAGAGAAGCTTTATGTTCACAGCAAAATTGAATAGTAGGAACAGAGGTTTCTCATTTCTCCTCAGACCCCCAGTACACATAGCCTTGTCAAAGCGCCACACCAGGGCGCTACCTTTGTTATAAGCAATGAACTGACGTGGACACATTTGAAATACTGAGTTGTGTGTTCAGGAGAGACAGGAAGGAAGAAGAGGAAGAATAAGAGAAAAAGGCGTAAGAGAGCAAAGCAGGACAGAGAAAAAGAACATGCAAGAAGGATATCTAAAAATTAAGAAATGACCGAGGGTAATAATAGTAGCTAACTTATAGCACTCTTGTGAGGATTAAATAATTTACCATATGTAAGGCATTTAGCACAGTGCCTGGCAGATGGTAAATATTCCATAAATGTTCGCTATTTTTATAACAAATGGATGAATTGATGAATTAACAATTCTGGCAAGGGCCGGGAACACGTAGCAAAATAGCCATGTTGTGGAATATTTTGAGACGAATTTGGAGAGTTGAGGTGAGTGAAATGAGGTAGGGCCGGCCACCGGACCGTTAGGGCAAATTGCCCAGAATGCGTGCATAGCAGCTGGGCCGTGATTCTTCAAGGGGGTCTCGGTGCTATTGGAAATGAACATTATCGCACACCTGAACCTGGCAGGTGGCTTCATTCCAAGTCGGAAGGTACAACTCACTGGTCTTTGAAGCTGAGACACTGAAGGTGGCTTGTCTGTGTGTCTGGTCGATTTCCGGGTCCTTCCCTCAGAAGGAGGAGGTGCGTGTGTGCAGCATGTGAGAGGCAGGCTGCCGGTGTTCAGGGAGCTGAGAGGAGGTTAGAGCCCTGCTCTCTAGAGAGTTTGGCTCAGACTCTGGAACTTGGAACAGTGGAGTGAGGTGAATGCTAGCATTGCATCCTTGCACACACACACACACACCGCATCTCAGTCAAAGGGTCTCAGTCACAAAGATCGCTTGCTGGTAACCCTCTTTCACCAATGGCAACGTTTGGTTTTAGGCGGCAAACATTTCTGAGCATCTACTATGTAACAGGTAGTGCCCTCGGTGTGAGGATTGCAAAATAAACGGGTCAGAAATTCCTGCCCTTAAAGCACTCCTGAGCCAGCAGGGCAGCCCAGCACAAAAGCCAGCAGTTCTCATGGGGAGACCGGCACACCCTTGGGGTGCCCAGAGAAGGGGCAGCAGTCTGGACTACCTGTAGCATTGGGGAGAGCTAAGCCAGGGGTGCCGTCCACAATGCTATATTTATTTTAGTTTATTTATCCACTTATTCAGCAAACGTCTGTTGAATGCCTGTTTTCCCTGCTCTAGAGAATTGAAATGAAGAGATCCCTACATGAGCCCCAACACAGCCTGCCACCACGTTCATGCCCGTGAACACTTGTTGAATGACTGATTGGCTGAGTGAATTAGTGATGGCTGCCTCCTCCTCTCATGTTCCAGTCCAGTGGGATGAAATGACATGTCCGATGGCTGATGAGTGACAGAGCTGGGTGAGATCCACAGCTCTTAAGAATATGCTCCATTTTCGTTCCACGCCGCAATGCTGCCTGCTCACTCCGATACAAGCAAGTAGCTACCCCATGACAATTAGTTACAGGCCCACGAAGCAACGGGGGACTCATAGCAGAAGGTCATCTCGGTGCTGGCATTTCAATCAGACCACTGGTGGGATCAGAGTCTGATGCTGAGCGAAGCAGTGACGGCAAGCACGTGACACCAATCAGCGACGCAGCCCTTCCTTCCTGTCCAGGTCCCGCATACCTGACGTCCTTGCAAAGAGAGGACGTGTGTTTGCCAAAGCCCCTGGCAGCAGTGACATCAGGAAGGCTTCCTGGGTGGCATCTGGGCAGAGCCTGGACTTGGGGCCAGAATTTTCTGGGTTCAAATCACAGATCTGCTACTTACTACTAATAAAAATGTGGGCAGTATTGTTATCTTTTAGGAGTATGAAATAATTTTTGGTACAGAAATAAAAAAATATATTTTTAACTAATTTAGTGATGTCTTTGAGTTCAAGATGGTTCTTGGGTACAGCTTGCTGAGCACACGATTGTGGACTAGGAGGAAGGTGTGAGGTTGTGTGCGCACAGGTCTGGTCTCAGTGTGGTCATGTCCCAAAGAATCAGTGCTCACAGGCCTGTTCTCACTCATAGCAACCTTCCTTGCAGTTGTCATAATGACTGTCCTACAGGGCTTCATGTCTTTGAAGGTAAGGATCTGTCTATCTATCTATCTATCTATCTATCTATCTATCTATCTATCTATCTATCTATCTATCTATCTATCTATGTTTGCACACTTCCAAACCCTGAGAGCCGAGTCTAATGCTTATATCATAACGGATATTCAAGACATATCTGTTGAATGAACATTGAGCCATTTATGTCCGCCTCAATTCCCACCTTCAAGGTCGTGTAGAATTGGAAAAGGAGTGGAATTTGGTGGCAGGAATCTGGGTGTCCTTTCTGTGTGGCCCGGAGAACACCCCAGCATGAGCTGGAAAGAGGTGTGGGTGTCAGAGCAAGGGATGGCACCCGCCCATCTGTCCCCATTGCATGCCAGTCGCTGCAAAGTGTTTCCTCTGGGCGTCTCACTTGCTCCTCACTGAGACCTTGTGAGTCAGTGTACGAGTTATCGTGTTTTTAACCAATGATGATGGAAAAACTCTCGAAAGGTTGCAAAAGGTCACGTAAGCGCTGTTTCTGGATGATGCTGAGAACAAGGAAGCATCGGCCCCACAGGGAACTGTTTGGGACCCTTCTCCATCTGTCCACTCATTGCTCTGTGGTCGCTGTCTCTGAGGAGAGGGATACGACTGGGGTTGCAGACAACAGTGCTTGTCTCCAGGTCTCTCTCATATCAGTATCTTGCAGAACCTTTTCCAGTCCAAGGTCAAAGTCACGTTCCATGCAACTTCTATTTTCTTCTCACCCAATGGCGACCGATCAAGTCTCGGCTTCTTTCCAAGACGCTGGACTAGAAAGAGTGCAGAGGGTTTTGAGAGCTCGGTTCTCAGCCAGCGTTACTGCTGCAACTCCCATGACAAAGGCACTTTGTCACCACGGACTTCCTGTTTGCTTAACACAGGGCCTGGCACTCAATTTGTTTACTAGTTTGTTATGATTATTTTCTTCTGGAAATCATATCTACCTGTAGCCTCTTTAAGCATAGCTATGCTTTCATTCTATCTCCTCAAGGGTTGTGTAAACCAAGTACTCAGGATATGCCTCTTTGGGTGACCACCACATATGGAGGCAAAGAGAATATGTTCAGTCAATAATAGTTCAGTTTTTAACTTTCATTGAACAAGTGCATCGAGAACCGGCTGTCTGGCAGGTCCTCTTCTGGGCTCTTTATCGGCATTATCTTCATGCTGGGGGTGGCATTCTTGTTCCTTCTATGTCAAATGTGGCTCAGAGAGTCTAGTGTCTTCATTAAGGCAATGCTTAGAAGAGGTAGCAGGTTCAAATTCCAAACTGTCTCCCAAGTACATATTTCTTACTTCCCCACACAATCTGTCTCTTACACAGATCGTGTGATTTGCCCAAGACTTAATTTTCTAAACCTATTAAAAAAAACAAAACACCCTTTGCTCACTGTGTATCACACTTTGAAGAATTTAGACCACCCATCTTTGGATGTACATGGACTTCACTGCAAAACTGAGTAGATTACATTCAAAATTCTTATCACAACAGCAAAAAGCAACCGGACACAGGAGGCTTTGGGAGGTGACGTGGTGATGTCTGCACAGATCCAAGCTCATCAAATTGTACACGTTCAACACGTGTCGTTTTGTGTATTAATTACATCTCAGTAAAGCTGCCCCTCCCCCCATGGGATGTGTGTGCATTTCCCTAGGGGAAATGAAGGAATCTGTGCTTTTTGTCCTATTTTTAAGAGGCCCTGTGATCCAAACTGGCCAACACTGCTAATAACTCTCCATTCTGAGGAAGGGAAGTAGAGTGACTTATACATGGATGTGACGGAACCAATTAAATGACTCAGACTGGTGGCCTCTTGGGGACTGATTTTTCCAGTCCCGCCTTCTTTGAGCTTCCATTGGCTCCGAAGCAGTTACACATGAGAACACACATTCACTCTGCAACGAGAATTTCCCTGGTTTTTCCTGTTCTAAAGAATAGGTAGCAAAGAGCAGATATACCCAATCACTTTCGTCATAGACCCCTAAACACAAAGAGGGTGTGGGGATGAGTGAGGGGGTCCTGGTGGGTCAGAGGCTGTTCTTGTTCAGGCCATGGCTTGATGCTCAGACTATTTGTGAGGCGTGGCTTTCTACTTCCACCTTCTTTAGAGAGAGAGTTCTCACCAGAAAATGGTGATGGGAGAGTATAGTGCACAACTAAACCCTGAACTTAACCCCTGGACTCCCTTTTCATGCTCTTGGAGAATTCTGAGCTTATTTATGAAACTCCAGTCACTGGTGTTATCCCTACAGCATCAATTGCCCATCAGACTGTCTATAGCAAGATGAGGTTGTAGAGAGCCCAATAAATCGATATCATTTTGAGTCAGTCCTTTTAGACACAAAATGTTCTTGACAGCTCCTGTGCTTTCTTAATACCTTTTCAAGCTTTTAGATTCTTCATGGAAAAAAAAACCTCTGTTGGTTGTGGGATTTTTGAGACCCTTTACCTGTTCATTCCTTCTTTCCCTTATTCATTCATACAATATTTGCAGGATTCTGTAGGAAACATTCTGTTGCTTAACTCCTTGTACTCAGGACGCTGGATATCATTGGACACTAGGGACACACAGATGACAGGGCAAGAGACATTGTAGAGCAAGAGCCACAGTGGGTGGTCGGGCCATGCGATACAAAGTTAAAAATCAGCATTCTTTAAATTTTCTTAATGTTTCTCCCACGTAGAGAGATGATGCAGCTATTAGATGTTCATGGCGGCTTTGATTTATAATGAATGAAAAATCACCTTTATAATCATGTCATGTTCCTTGCTTCATCTCAACCAGCTGTCTTCTCTTTAAATATTTTGGGCCTCATTTTTGGGCAAAGGAAGAAATCCAACCCAAATGGATAAATGACATGAGTTCTTTTCTATATTGTTTTTACTTATGTTAGTCCTAAACCCACTCAAGAAGTTAGAGCCCCTAGGAAATAACATGTGGACACTCTGGCCCATTGTCTGCCTTGGTCCAGTAACATCCCACCCCTAGATGAAGATGAATAATGCGTCTTATTAGACAACTAGAATTTGTATTTTCATCGTTAGACACTCCGCCCACACACTTTCATCGGGGCCCATGAAAACAAAAAGGGTGTGAGCTCTATGAGGTCAAGAGCCTTCTCTGTTCTGTTCAGTGCTGAACTCCCGGTACCGACGCATTGCTTGGCACCTAGTAGGTGTTCAGTTCTCATTTCTGGACTGACTGGATGATGGAATACTCTTCCTCCTCTTCTACATTTGTTCTATCTTTCCTCTTCCATTCCATTTACTACACCGCTTTAGCCTTCGCTGCTAGCTCTTCCCTGCTCCTGGAAATTCAGGTAAACTCCCACTGAGCCAAGCCTGACTTACCCAGACTCAGCTCCCCCCCTGACATCTGGGTCAAATGCTTAGGTGGCCATGGAGCCTCTTTGATATTCAGGGTTTCTACCTGCTATATGGGTTGCTCTGAATATCTGGTGAATGATATGTAAGTACGAGCGTTTCCCTTGAGTGAGATTTATATTTTATGCAGAACAGTTAAAATGCAAGTTAGATACAGGAAATGTAGAGCTGATTAAGGCAGAAGTCTCCCTCCAATTCAGGGGACTTGGAGACTGGTGGAACACTGTCATTATGAGAAAGCACAATGGTGTCACCATGAGCCTATGTTTCTATAAGACCCTGAACCACAGTTTTATTATTTTTGTATTTCCAATACTTCTGGTTAAGATTTAGAAAAGTGAATCATAACCAAGTTCCAAGGACAGTGGGGCTGGCTGCCATAAACAACTTCATGTGTGAAACAAGGAATAAATGTTCCCTGAGAGCTTTCAAATGTCGAGGTGAGAAATGAGCATGCCAGTTACAAATGTGGGCATTGATGCTGAGAAGTAAGGGACTGAAATGATTTGAGTAAAATCAAAACACCTTTTTTTTCGAGATAGAACAGACTGTGTGGCTGAGTTTTGCCGCACGAAGAGGACAGTAATGAAGAAATTAGGGTCACCTCTGTCTCAGATTTTCATTGTGCAATCCACAAGCGTATAGACTGAGAACTTTTCCTAGTTTTTAGGATTTAAACTTTCTGACAGTTGCTGCTCTTCTGAGTGTTCGCTTACACGTGCATGCATGTAAGTGTCTGCTATAGCCGGGCAGTCTTCCTCATTGAATCATAATCATTTAAAAGAAGAAAACGGAAGCTCAGAGACTAAAAATGGAGAGGAATTGCCTTTCCTTCATTTAGCACGTCTTACAATTTGAGTTTATTAGAAAACTACATGGAAAGACACGCCTAAGGGCAGAACACAGATACAAAACAGAACGCGGAGCCATGGTTAGAGGGGAGATAACTGTGCGGCAAGTGCTCTGTGGCTACTCCCCGGGCTGTGGGCTCTGCGGCGGCTGAGTGCGACAGGAGAGCCAGCCTCAGGTTCTGGTCTGTGGTTACTGCCTGCTGACTCTGCACACGGAACCGTTGGTTTCCTGGGGTAGACCAGCAGGACACACCGACACCCTTTCTTCTCCTCGTCCTCACTTCTCCAGGAAGACTCTGAGCTCCTGGAGAGCCAGGGACCTACGACCCTGAGGAGACCGTGGGGCGCAGATCTGGAACGGAATGCAGTGTTTGAGGCTGCTTCCCCCGCGTGCTCAGCCTCCCGCCTGACGCCAGCCGGGCGCTTGCGTTTCCGCGCTGGGAGCCAGCCGTGTTTGTCCCCGTGGCCTCTGCTGCTCCTTCCTCCACGGCTTCGCTCGTGCCGCACCGTCCTTCTGGATGGCTTTTGGACCGTGTCCGCCTGATAAAGCCGAATCACCCTTTCAGGCTCACCCAGGGGCAAGGCGCCCTCCTCACTGCCATGGGCACCCGGTCAGCTGTGAGCCGCTGAGGTTGCACATTGCCCCAGAGCTGTCCGCTGACGCCTCTGTGTCCCCTGCGAGCGCAGGCCTCGTAGGAGGCCAGGGGCTGGCTTTGCTCACGTCTGGATCCCCAGCACCTGCAGGGCTTGCATTTTCTCTCACGTGCGCTCATTGGTGACCGGCCAAGGCCACTGTTCCGTCAGCCTGACCAGAAACCATTTTCAAAATAAGAGAACGAAAGGCAAAGCACTCAAGGTGCTCTCAAAACCAAAAACAAGTAACGACTTTCTACAAAGTGAGTGAGTAAAACTGGAGAACATGAGACAAGGCGGACGAAGACTACAAAAATGGATGCTAGTCTCTGTTTCTTAGAGGCCTGGAGAGGGTGGGTAGGTGGGTCACAGCTCAGCTGGGACGATAACCATGGGAGACACACAGTCACTGTAACAAGGCCACTGACATGGAATGGTCTGATTATCATTCTCTACATGGTGACATCCTTTTGTCATTATTTTATACCGTCAAATTCATTCTATTTTTGCAGGAAACATTGGGCAAAACCAGCTGCCTTCTCCCCTTTCTGTAGTCCCAGCCATGCTTACTTGTCAAAGCAGCATCATGGCAGGCCCTGGGAAGTTTGTATGGTAAAAACCAACTCTCCCAAGTCATCATACTCTTGACAAATGGCCGATGACATGATGCCCCCTAAGGCAATGGCGCCGATCAGAGAACTACGTGACATTTTGCAGGATCTGATGGGAGTTCCTTAGAGCTGGCTTTCAGGTCCAGTTTCTTCCTCTTGACAGCCAGTGATCTCGCCGAACCCCAGGTACATAGAATGGTGACCCGGAAATGTCATCCTTCCCTTTGTCCCCTTCCCAGGGCTGCTGAGAGGAATACATCAAAGCATGAAACACCACACCTTGTGTGGAGATTACGGGAGTCCTTGTTTTCTCCAGTTTTATTGCAACTCACTTTGCAGGACATTTTTGCTCTGATTTTCCTCCAGGTGCCTCCTACTACAGTGAAGTCCGTAGTCAAACACCCCGCCCTTGGTCACAGAGCTGCAGAGGTGGCTGGCGAGACATGTTTGGTGAGTCAAAGATGCTTGCCCAGCTGTGAACCCCTTGTGCACCCCACTTTGTCCACAGCCGCCCCTTCGTCCCCTCCTCCATGTCCCCATCTTCTCAGCGCGGGCCACACACCCAGCAGCCCGGCCCCACTTGCTCTCTAAAGCCGACTGGCAGCCTGAGAACCCCTGAGCGCTCGGCTGTATTTTTCCAGTCGTGTTATTCTGTATTTTCATTGTATGATTTCCTTCCTCGAGGGAAGAAACAGAGAGCGCCTTGTCCCCTCTTCCCTGCGGGAGGTTGAGCAGATTCTGAGCAGTGGGAAGTGCTCTCGCCAGGAGCTCCAGCCTCCTCGGCTCTCACCATCTATCTGTGTATTCAGGAGAAGGGAGCCGTCACCCATGATGTGTTTCCTGTCAGCAGAACACTGTCTTCCTCGGGGTCAGGGGGAGAAGGAGAGGAAGACAGGAAAGAATAAGCAGTGTCAGCGATGGAGGAGGGCGGTGCCCAGCGGTCCCTTCTGCAGCGATTCACTACCCTGACGCGTCTGCTCCTGGCCTGCGATGTGCACAGTGGAGGAAGAATTCCTTTGACCCCCCTCCAATTTTCCCCTGATAATCGCCCCTCACATTTGCATAATGCTTTTCATTTCCCACAGTGGTGCAACAGCCATGATCTCACCTTATTCTTGACAGAACTCAGTTGGGATTCCTAGGGTGAGAATTACTTCCAAGGTTGACGTGTGAGGAGCCCTGAGAGACGGGGTCCACTGCAGAGCTGGCCACGGGCTCATGGCCAATGGACGGCCTTCCGGACGGTAGCACGGTGCCCACACCCTCCCCTCTGCTCCTTCGCCCACATCCCATGCCCGCTTCAAAGGGACAGCCAATCCAGCTCCTTATGTTTGAGTCACTTATTTGGTTATCCCTGAGAGAAAAACTTAGAATTATGCAAGCCATATTTTTATTCCCTGATTTTAGTTTATTGTGTATTAAACACACCTTTCTTTCCTAAATGACCATCAGGTGGAATGTTTCATTCCTGCTGGAAATGGTGAGGATACAGCTTCCTGACCGAGAACTTACACTTACTCCTCACCGTCTGCAATGGGCCACGCCTATTGCTTTCTCTGCAGCTTGATTGTTACGAAGTGTCTTCTCAGGATTGAAGTTCAGACACACCTTCACAAATCATTCATACCGCATGTCAGGTTTGCTTCCACAGGTCTGCAAGAATACGATGCATTGCTGTCATGTGAGTGATGATGATAGTGGGAGTGCTTCCTGTATGCACTTAGCATCCTGGTAGGAGCCGAACCGGGCCATTTCCTCCGAATTCACTATGAGGCTTCAGTGAAAACAAGAGCTCTGTGTATTCCCAGTTATCGATTGATTTTACCCTCACAGGCGTCTTGCACATGGAAAAGGCCTACCAGCTCCATTTGCCAGATGTCTCACCCATGAAGGAACTGCCATTGCGCTTTTTAAAACTTTCTGTATAGATTCATAATTGCAGTGGGGACTAGAACCCACGTTGGAGCTCCCCTGATCTGTTTTTTTCCTGCAGTCTGGCACCTTTAAAATATTCTTTTTTAATATATATTTTATTTATTTATTTATTTTGACAGAGGAGAGAGAGAGAGAGAGAGATACAGAGACAGAGAGAGAACTGAACTGGGGGAGCTCCCAGTTCAGCACATGGTTCCGCACGGGCTGGGGCCGGGATTTGATCCTCGGTCCCTGGCGCTGCAAAGTGAGCGCCTAACCCACTGAGCCATCCCGGCTTCCCCTGGCACCTTTAGATAATAACCCTTGACTCTTTGCCCCCGGAGTTATCCGACTGAGCTGTCTGTTTTTGGTGCCTGCACTGATTAACCAGATGATTATTTGTAAGACATGGCAGATGCTGTCTGCCAATGCCAGACACACATAGTAGAGGAAAATGACAAAGGGGAAGCCACTCACTTATTGTCTGAGACTCCACTGTGGTCTGTATGCTCTGGGGTCCTCGTTAGCGTGTAATGTGATTCTTATCTTGTGGTGCAAAACTATCAGTCTCCCAGATCAGCAATGACGCGGCTGAGGCATCCCAGCCATCTGCCCCCAACTCGCTTGTTTTCTTCTGTTACCTCTGATTTATTGAACATGCAAGAGGTGACACAGCTATTTGGATGGAGGGTGAGGGAACAGCACTGGGAAGGTCAGATATACAAGCCACAGGCCAAGCGTGGAATGCACTGCCAAGGTCAAAGGCAGACAGCTCACGAGCCCGTGGGTCTGAACTCGAGAGGTGGGCTCCTTAGTCTGCCCAGCGAGTCTTCCTGAACGTGCGCTGTTCATGGAGTTGAACTTCCAGAATCAGTCCTATAACTCAGCATTGTCAGAGTCGGGACTAGGGGTCCTGGGGTTTGGTGAGGCAGGAGGGTGGTACCCCGAGGGTCAAGGTCACAGTAGAAAGGGAGTTTGTGTAACAAATATACAGGAGACAGAAAGGGTGTAAACAGGCCAAGGGGGCAGAGTACTGGAAACCAGGAGAGTCTAGGAAGACAGGCCAAGGCCCCAGTGCTGCGTGCGTGCCCGGTGCCTCTCTCTATGCCACCCAGCGTGAGTGCGAGCCCTGGGGACAGAGGCCGGTGTCTGAACTGTAGTTTCAAGAGCTGGAATGAGCTGAACAGGTGGGAAATGGGTCGCTTAACTCTTATGAGTAGGGTTCTGTTCCTTAGCGAAGGCAATAAGAACACATATTTAGGTTACATTTTATTTTAGATTTTTTTTTTATCACTTGAGAAAAGGGGAGAGAGAGAAGGAGAGAGAGAGAAAAAAGAAAAGAAGGAAGAAAGAAAGGAAGGGAGGAAGGAAGGAAGGAAGAAAGGAAAGAAAGAAGAAAGGAAGGAAGGAAGGAAGGAAGGAAGGAAGGAAGGAAGGAAGGAAGGAAAAAAGAAAAGAAAAGAAAAGAAAGGTAGGCCGGCCCAGAGCAGCCTCTGTAGTTGCACATCATTGGCTGTGACATGGTTTCATTCCACACGGGTGGATGTGAGGTTGCACAAGGCGGGAACTGAACCAGGGGCCTCCCGCGTGGGAGGTAGGAGCTTCGCTGCTGAGCCATCCTGGTGGTTACCAGTGGGGCCGCAGTTCAGCATGTATGGGTTTGCACGGGCCCGGGCCGGGAAGTGAACCCTGGACCTTGCAAGTGGTTAACTGCTGAGCTTCCCTGGCATCCCTAGGTTATTTTTTAAAGAGTTGTGTTTGGTGGCCACAAATTCCCGCTTGGGTACAAAAGAGGCCCCCCACTCTGTGATGGTGGGTACACCCCTGCATTGGCAGGGTGGAGAGGTCGAGTTTTTAAGAGAACTGTGGGACAGTGTCAGCAAGCTTGCAGGTAGACCCAGAACCTCTGGGTGGCACACTGACCCTGCTTATGTCTCTGGTGTCATCGCCGGACTTGGTCCATTAGACGTTTGCCCTGTCGCCCTGCCATGGCCTTCCTGCCCTGTGTCCCGTTGAGTCTCTCCGGCCTGATTTGGGGATAAAATGTAAATATCCTCTTCCTTGACAGAGGGTGAGGTGTCTGATGACAGTGCAGGTCACCCTGTGCTTGACAAAACCTCAGTGTCTCATTCCTGGGACACAGGATGCCCCTGCGGATTGGAACTCAGGAAATGTTGACATTGATCCTCCTCTGCTCTCCTTTACAATGACGCTGTAATCACTTCATGCAGGCCAGAGTTTGCCCAGTGCTTTAGGAATTCATGGAGGGTGACATGCAGAGTCCTCAGAACATGTCCATTGCGTAGCTGGTGCCAGCATACCTCGTGTCCCTCCACCCTGTCTCCCTGCTGACAGTGAAACAACAGGTGCAAAGCGGGAGTCCAAGGAGACAAGGGCATTATGACTGGTGTTGGGAATCAAACAGCTTTCATGTTAAATGCTCATTATTCAAGCCCGTGGGCATCTTCTTGGGGGGCTCTGGAAACAGTTTAATTTCTATTTGAGACTCTCGTGGATGAAGATTCCCAGGGTGAAGTCCAGTCAGCGACGGCCTCATTAGCATATCCAACGTGATATGCAAATACCTACAGCCTCTGTGCATTGGCCTCCCAGGAGCACTGCTGTTCCTGGGATGAGCTATTCTGAGGGCGACAGTCTTTTTAGTGTCATTAGGGTAAATGAGGTGGTAATGGAAGTGCAGATTATAGCAACTTCAATAATTTATTTCACACTCTCCACCCCCACCCCGCAGAGGAGCTTTGTACAAACAGCCCGCGTCTTTAATTGAAATGCAAACGAATGATACATTATGAAAAATGTATTTTGAAAAGTAAAACATGGCCCAAGTAAGAAATCGGAAATAAAAGGTTTTCCTGAAGTTGAGGACATGAGTCTGAAATGGTCATCGTTTGTCAGGGAGTCGCTCCCACCGCCCTGGGCACGGGGGTGGGTGTGGGAGAAGGGGGGATGGGGGGCAGGAGGGAGAGAAAGGAAGGTCCCCCCTGCCCCAGCCTGAGGAATCAGTGCATGCCCTTTCAGACAGAGCCCTGCCAACTTCCCCTCCTGGCGATGGAATTCCGGGAAGAAAAATCAAAGTAAGAGGATGGCATGGAGGCGCTGGTGAGGATACTGTTAAGGGACCAGGTCATGACATCCACTTTTTTAAAGTCAGTCCTTTGGATGAACCAAAATAATTTAAAACTAGATGGAGAATGGTGGCCAGCAGCACACTGGAGATTTGTATGGAGCCCTAGCGTCACCCGCTGTCGTTGGAAGTAAGCACTGTCTTCGTCCAAACGTGAGTGAGAGAGAAAGGAGGACAGGACATTCACTGATCACATCACAGCATATCGCAGCGGTCACCTTCCAATCCCGTCTCATTCCTCTGTTCCATGAATGTGTCCGCACACCGGAGGGAGCCGCGCTGGGCTCTGGGCTGTGCAGGGAGGCGTTGCTTCCGTTTGGAAGCCCACGGTTCACAGCGCTATCAGCAGGGACAGCAGCAGGCCTTGCAAAGGCAGTGTGTTAGACTCCTATTGCTACTCTAACAAATTACGATAAACATAGTGGCTGGAAACAACAAAAGTGTATTGTCTTAAAATGCCAGAGGTCATGGTCCCCAAATCAGTCTGAGTGGACTAAAGTCAAGGTGTGGACGGGGCGGTTTTTTCCAGAGGCGCTGAGAGGAATAGCTCTTTCCTGGACTCTTTCACCTTCTGGAAGATTCCTGCTCTGCGGCCCCTTCTTTGAATTGCTCTGATCTGCTTTCATCGTCACACCTCTGTCCCCAGACTATGCCAAATGGAAGCTTGCTGTTCCCAGAATGAAAGCCCAGAACAACCAACCCATGTGTGAAGTCCATAGGCCTCAGAGAGACGCAGTAAAAGAGAAACTTTAGAACACACTGTTTTTTTTCTTGGGGAAATATGTAGACTTTCGCCTGACACGTAGGGAGGCACTCATGGAACATCACTTGTTCAAGTATGGACATGCGTCTGTGTGGCTTAGTGGACAGTCATGCCTGTAGCTCTGAAAGCACTCCTGCTTGACACCCCGAAGCCCTGCTCCCCTGACTCCTCCCGGGATCCATCAACCTAGGGGCACCCCAGCCCCTAGGGGGCTCCTTCCCGACCTAAGGCTGGAGTCTGTGGTTGGATCTGAGCTCTGCGGAAATGACCCTGGGCCAGTTTTAGTCAGCGTGCTTACGTGACCCAGGAGCTTCTCCTTCCTTCCTCATGCAATGTTCGCTCTTGAGACAGTCTCCCCAAGCCCCCACGTCGTGCTGTGAGCAGCCCAGGCATGGGGAGAGGCCAGGCAGAGACCCACCAATGGCTCCACCTGAGCCCGGGACAGCAGGGTCCACAGGTAGGTGTGTGAATGAGCCAGCCTGGTCGTCAGCCTAGGGCCAGCCTTCAGAGGACCTTCTACAGCTGCTACTACCCGGGGTGACCCCAGGACACCACCAGCTGAGCCCAGCCAACTCATGAAATTGTGAGAAGCAATAACAAGTGGTTGTTCCAGCCAGCAAGTTGGGGCAGTTTGTCATAAATCACTGAACAGTGTCCCCATTCCATCGCCGTGATGGATAATCAGCTAAGTGGTGCCAAAGGCCCCGTGTGGTACTCGACTCAAAGCAGGCGATTAATATGTGTTTTCTCTTTTCTTTTCAGTTCAGGGAAGGTTGAAATAAAACCGAGTGTGATATTGGAAAAGTCTTGAAATTATTCACATCTCTCGCTTAGTGTCTAGCTGCTACTTGGTCAAGTGAAAATTCTCACATTCTAAAGATAAAACCAAAACTTCGAATCTACTTCTCCAATTTCCCTGTAGCATGTACTGTCACATGATTCTAGGACTCACCTGTGGGGCACCACAGCCGATGGTAGGGTTCCTAAGGGCGCTGTCAGGGAGCAAGCTCTCGGAGGCACTTGACAAATGTCACATTCAAGGACAAAAGAATCATGGTCATGAGAAGACATGTACTTTATAACACAAAGGAAACTTTTGTCCTGGGATACATTGGAAAAAAATAGCTAGAGGCTTGCAGTGAGTTTCCATTTCCTTGCTCTAAGTAGGCTTTATCTATAGGAAGTAAAGGGGTGCTTGCCCCTGTGTGGCAGGTCAACACCAAAGTCAAGTGGGACCTTCTGTCTCCATGTAGACAGTCCCGTCTGCCCACCCCTGTGGCAGCTGAGCTCATTTTCAAGATTGGGCCACCCGTTACCCAATCAGCTTACCATCCACAACATTAGCAGAATGGCAAAATGTCAGTTCTGGAAAACGACACCCGCCACAGATAGCGTTCCCTTACTTTTGTTGTACGGTACTTCCTTCTACCTGAAGATCAGGAAAAGGGGCCCTTCTTGTTTGTATTTCTATATGCCAAGGCTTAAGCTTATTTAAATCAGACTGTATGTATAGGGGACCCCCAACATTCTCCCAACCAAAAGCAACACCCCTACTTTCCCCGCAACGATGCTGCCACCTGTGAGCAGTGACCCCCAGCCCTTCAGCCCCGGCTGTTTGCATGATCTCTAGCTGGCTACTCACTAGGGGGCAGCAGAGGGCCGAGTTCCTGAGGAGCCGCCTGTGGGAGCCAGTCCCCAGTCCCCACTGTCACCTGCGTTTGCCCCTCCGGAAGTCTGGAATGCCTGTGTCTGTCCTGGGTTAGTCCATGTTCTAAGGGCAAATCCAGCTTTACTTCCTTGTTAGTTCATCCTTTCATTCGTTCGTTATTCATTCAGTCTTTAGGCACTTGCCTTCTGTATTCTGGCCACCTTTCCAGGCACCGAGTCTACAAAGTGCATTCAACCCAGTCCTTTCCCTTGAGTCCCTGTCACCCTAGGGCCGGAGGCAGCGTGACTTGGGGGAAAGGTCACATTGCAGAGAACAGAGACCACCTGGGTCAGGCCTTACCTTGCCGAGCTGTTGACTTAGTTGTTCAGCCTTGACTCTTGACATTCTTGGACACAGCCTGGCTTGTCATGTCCCTGCCGTCTCACCCCCATGTCCTCTGATCAGGAGTTTCTGGTGATTCACGGGGGCCGGGGTTGGGGCGATGCCCACGTGGAGGAGGAGTTCAACCCAGGTGTCTGCTCAGCAGGCATGTATTAGGTTCCTACTCTGTGCCTGACGCGGGCCCTGATCACACAGTGACGACCCAGGCAGACACAGGACCCGCCCCGGTGGCAATTAGGTTTTAGAGTAATTGGGAACAATAAGCAAGTTCAGGTAAGTATGTCACATGTCAGGCGGCGCTGTGCTGTGAAGCATGACCTTGGGCAAGTTGCTTGGCCCCTGATGCCTCCTTTTCGGTATCTGCTGAGTGGAGATGGTAACACCTGCCCCACCAGGCTGTGATGAAAACTGAAGGAGGCATAAGGGGAGAGGTTGGAGCGCTGTCAACCGCACAGTAAAGGCGATGGAGCCGGGCACGGTTGTTCTTGGTGGTGGGCTGTTACGGCTCTAGCGTCCGTTGCCCGGAATGTGACTCTGCTGTCACACTGGGCTTGACGACAAGCTCTACCACCTGTGACCTTCGTGATCTTGACCTTGTCTAGCCTGACTTCACCTTCACCAGCTCCACTGTAAAACGGGGATAATAATTGTGCTCCTATAAGAGATTCGTTATTTGTGATGATTCCTTGAGTTTATTTTGTAGAGAAAAAATAAAAAGGCCGTAGCTAATCGCCTAACCCTTACTAAGTCCTCCATGAATACCGGCTGTGGTTAGAACAATAACAAAAACGCACATACGTGGAGCGGTGCCCGCGAGTCAGCCAGTGTGCACACCTCGTTGAATCGTCAGAACAGCCTCGGGTGACAAATCATTTCTCCCAGAACTCCAGTTGCACAGATGAGGTGAGACCCAGAGTCTGGGACCAGTTGCGTCTTTGGTGCTAGAATGTCCTGTTTCTCAAAAATCGGGGCGCAGCCTGGGGCAGGTTCTTCTGTTGTCCTGGTGTTTCCTGGGCCCTGGTACGCTCCGGCCACAAGTCTTCTCCCTCTGACATCTCATTCTGTGTTCACCGCACTGTCTCTTTGAGGGCAGGGCTCTGTCTTACGGATGAAGCCCCAGTTCTGAGTCCAGCATGGCGCAGAATAAGCATTCTTCAATATTTGTTAACTGATTATGAGTTCAAGAAAATTGCATTTTCTCACCCAAATATAAATGTAATTCCTGTTTTGTGTGCACGTCAGGGTTCTCTTTAGACAGAGTGTTGAGCCATCGTCTGAGGGAGAGTGACACAGGGCAACATCCTCCATCCCTCCTGCCCCTGTTAGCAGTTAAGATTTCTCACACACACACCGAGAAGCTGGGGTCACCATCCGGCCCCTCCCCCCACATACGTCCAGCTCAGAAGCTTGTCCTCTGAACTCAGCAGACAGACTTTCTCCAATGCTCCCGCCAGAAGGGTTATAGCAACCACTGCCACTTTGAAGGTGCCAGAATGTCCCCTCCCATAGCTGAGTGCCTCCCTCCCTGTGTACCATTCAGGTGACACCAGGCCGATGGAATGAGCCTCAAGTCACCTCACCAAATGTTTTGCAGCTGGTCGGAGCAGGTGCACCTATTAAATAAATTACTCGAGCTATGTAGAGGCTGGCGCATTACCTCCCGGCAGCTCCAGAGACAGAGTTGCGTCCATCAGCTCTGCTGTCCACAAGGATCCCGGAGCTGAAGCAAAGGACCCAGGCATGCCTTCACGTGGCCCCACGCAGTGTGCGTGCATGGAATAGACAGGTGTGCGTGTGCAAATGTTACAAATCCCATCCTTATGCATTTTATAGTAACGTTTCACACACACGATCTACGGGTAGTTGTATGTTAGTAACATAAGTGATATAATCATACAGGCTAGAAATTGCAATGTGTAACATGTCAAGTTCTTATCATTGATCATTTTCTTTGCTAATTTGAATTCTGTATGATGGTGCTTAAGGCTTAAAGGCAAAGTATGACAACACGAGGCACAGCATCACTTTTCTGTATTCAAAAGATGAAGATAGTGAGGGAAGTTCCCTCTCATCATGTTTACATACATCTACGCTTTGATCCTGAAAGTCCACATCTGGAGATACAGTATTTCCCACAGTCCTTGCTCTTCCAAATGTAGAAGCTCCGCGTTGAGTCCTCTGTGTCACCCCCTGAAACCCAGCCATGCGCAGCCCCCTCCAGCAATGTGCGCTTGTCTCACTTGCTGTTCGTATTATTCAGATATTGGTTGAGTCACATGCTGCCCCATCCTCTTTCAAAGTAAAGCAAGTTATATGTATATAGAAACCATTCTTGACTTTTAAAGTGTATAATGTGGCATTTATTTTACGGTACATGATGCTTTTTTTTGTCTAATTTTCTTTCTTTTTTATTTCACTGAGTTGGAGAGGGTGTGGTGGGAACCATGCTCATGCTATACTTTGCATGTACTTATGAAAAGGGTGACAACTGTTGAAATGAACCCACTGGGAAGCATATATTACAAAGGGAATAACACCAGGGAGAGAGAAATGAAGAGAACGATAGGAACCAAAGGGTCATAAGAAAGATTCGCTGAGACTTACTCACATGTAGTATGAACAGAAAATTCACGATTTCCCAAAATGTCTTTGGGTGAAATTTGGGTAACAAACGTATAAATACACACAAGTAGTTTAACAAGTAGCACACATCCCTTTCGTTGTTAAACCACTAGATACAGACTGTCCTCCACAATGCCAGCGTGTGTAGAATTAATGGATATAATATATAATGTTTAGGTCATCTTAGAAGTTTAGCATTCCCTAGTAAGACTTGATTATTTGATGCTCTGAACATAATTCTATAAATCAAGGCTGTGGTCAAGACCCAAGGAGCCTAGAGTCCCCCTAGTGGTGGTCAGCTGGGTTAGAGATGACATCAATGTGCCACATTATGATAGATGGCTTCAATTAGAATAGAAATACTTTTAAAAAAGATTGATTTTATTGTTTGAGAGGAGAGAGAGAGAGAGAGAGAGAGAGAGAGAGAGAAGGGGGTGGGGGGCAGAGCAGTCTCCACAGTTGCACATCATTAGTTGTGACATGATTTCATTCCACACAGGTGGATGGGAGGCCGCGTGGGAAGGGAACCAAACTGGGGGCCTCCCGCATGGGAGGTGAGCACCTTCATAGTTGTCCCAGCTGTTACCAGTTGCACCGCAGTTCAGCATATAGGTTTGCACTGGCTGGTACCGGGATTCGATCTTCAGACCTCGTGATTGTGTGAAAGTATTTTTTTAAAGATAACAATGTATTTTATTTGTTATAAACCTTAATTCCAACACAGACAGATAGTATGTATAATTTAGAGAAGGGATATAAACAATATAAATACCTAGACTCCTCTCTCTAAAAGTTTTAAGTCACCACTTAATTAAACTCCACTTTTTTTTCCAGGTTAATTCTACTCTGAATCTCTCAGGTTGGAAGCAGAGTGTCCTAGCCCAGCAAGCCCTATACATCAGGGGTCTAAGAAATGAACACTACTTTTGGGGTCTGCTTATTATGTGTTAAGGGCTAGTCTAGATCTAGGAAATAAAGTTATGTGTCTCTAGGATCAATTGAATAGCAGGGTACTTTCTTCTTTCTGCAAATATGTTTCTTCTAGTGGATATATCGTAAAAGGATTAGTGAATTGGATTCTCAGAGCTTGGGTATAAGAATACCACCTTCCAAGCCTCTGCCCTAAACCCAGTTTTTTCCACATCTCTTTCAGTCTCCGGTAGCCCATTAGATTTGCTCTATTCATATGATTTTCATTTTCTAGGACAAAGTACAGCTGGTTCAGGAGAAAATGTTTTGAGGAAGTAGCTTGCCTATAAATCCATTTGCTTCACAATAATTAATTTGAACAAACTCCAAAAGTATGCTTTAATAACTTCTCAGATCCCAATTAGAGCCAAATAAATGGCTTCCATTTATGGCAGAGCCAATCTGATTAGGTTTCGTGTTTGGTGTGCTACACGCATGCAAAATATCCACCCTGAGGGGCACCAAGCAAAATCCAGATCTTAGGATTTATTTAAGCACATATGCACATTTATAAATTGCAGCAGGCTTTTCCAATTAATTTTGCATCATGCTAATGATTTTTCTTTGTAACAAGTGATTATGTCAGGAGGAATCACAGCCAAATCGAGAACCATTTGCAGTCACTATTAGTTTGGAGAGAAATGAAAGGAAACAATAAAGAAAACGACTTTCAGGGCCATGGTTCCCAAACAGTAATTACTGATTGTGCCAAATGTCTACGAAACCATGCAATCAATAACCATCGTTTAGAAAGGCCCACTGCTTCGGCCATTGAACCGCTATGTTTACTAGCAGCTGAAATGTTTTCTGCTGAAGAAAATGATGATCTCCATGTCAGGGATAGACATCCAAGAGGAGAAAATGGCTCCAAATTTAGAGACAGGAGAAATATGAGGACAGATGATTAGACAGGAGGTGTCATGAACAGGACACTGGATTAAGAGAGAGAAGACCTGGGTCTTAGTACACTTTTACTTCTTCCTAGGAGCAATTCTTTGTTGGCCAACTAGAGGTATTGACGTCAGTCCAAGAAAAATGAGGCGGGGCTTCCATGAAAGAATAGACTACATTGGATGGGAGAAGTTGGTGTTCATCCTCAGAGAAGGTAGACGTGAGTCGTTGAAGAGAGGTGAGTCAGAATGGAGTGGTAGTAAAAGGAAGTTCTGCTGAGAATAAGGGACTAGAGATGTGAGTGGGGAGAGTAGAGGTAGTTCAGAGGGTTTTGTTAGAGTCTACTGGAAGCGAGTCATGATTCGATGTTAGGAAAGGGCCTCCAAGGGGCTCCTGGACGGCCCGAGCTTATCCTTTTAGTCACGTCAAGTTAAGGAGGTAAATACGCGGGACCCCAAAGCATCTCTGACTGAGAATCTCCCTGAGCCTCCATGTCTCCATAGCTAAGACCACAGGGGCCGGGAGCTCACTGCGAGGATGTGAAATTCTTGGACCCCAGTCCCTCACCGTTGATGTGCAGTGTGCTGTCACTAACATGTTTGTAGTGCTACCCAAAGATATGGGATAAACTCTCCATTAGAAAACACCCCGGCTGCTCAGTGCACACAGGAGACGTTAAGGTCTATGTTGTATTTTTGAAAGCTCCTCTAAGCAGATGCCAGCACCTGGGAGAGGCTCGCTCACAACTGTGTGTGGGCGCTGAGAGCGGAACTTGAATGAAGACTGAGATGTGGTAAATCGGGCTGGGAAGTGGAGGGAAGTGGACTCTATCCCCAAACCACCCATTTATCAGGACCCAGTCTGATCAAGAGGGCTTTCAGTTAAGGGGAAGGAGGAAACAGGGAAAAGGCAGAGACAAACGTCTAGTTGCACCTGGTGAGTGCATATGTCAACAGTGCTTGGGCACGTGCTTCAGTAACCTGTTTCCTTTGGTTTGAGATGTAACTAGCATTGGTTCCATGGCTAAGGGAATGTCTCTGTTCGCAAGAACGGGGCTGGGGCTGAGCTTACGGACCTGCACGGTGTAGATGTTCAGCCTTTTCTCTCAGATCAGCACATCCTCTGCCCCTGTTTTCCAATCAATATGGCAGAAAGTAGCTGCTCGTCATTCATCCACTGCCAGTATCCACCCAACAGGGCATTCAGATTGGCAGAGGTCTCAGTCCTGCTGGAAGGTGGAGCACCTTCCTGGATTATGAGCTGTCGAGGGTGGGGAGGAGGCAGGGCCATAGTGTGTTTTGTTTTCTTCCCCCCCTCCCCCCCCAGCTCCGTTCCCTATAACCCTGTTGTCCGGGACCCACGGAAGAGTGAGCACTTACAGAGGAGGTCACGGTGGGGGAGGGCAGGCCTGCTAAACAGCTGGTTTCACTGGCTCTAGAGTTCATAACACCAGAAGAGGCACTTAGGAATCAGAAAGACAGAGCAAAAGACACAAGGCATCCCCAACACTGTTGAAAGCACTCGGCACGCACAGTCGAGCCCCAGCTAGCATCGTGAGCGGCAGGCTCTGGGCCGCTGAGCTGTCTGGTCGTTGCTGCCTCCCATGCATTCAGCAAGGTTCTCGGTGGGACTCCTGGATGCCCGTGCAGAGACGTGGCCTGGACACATGACTTATGGCGACGTGGAGGTCACTTGAGGCTCCACGAACAGGAAGCTTTGAAAATAGAAGGTGATTAGCTTATTGTGGAGAGGAGTTCCAGTAGGGTTCACCGGGGCACCCCCAGGGGGAAGCCCCATTGACCTTGAGTTGCTGTGAAGCAGGCTGGGTGTCCTGCTCACACAGCAGGGGCGTTCGATGCTCCGGTCAGCAGCCACCTCAGTCCAGGTGAGGAAGGTGGATCTTTAACTGTCACATTAGTAGACCCATCTGGTAGCAGGTCCAGTTTCTTTTCTGAGAAGCAGCCTCACTAAGCAAGTCCCACTCTAGTTCAATGTACTTTTCCTGCATTTGATTTCACTTGGTCAGATGAATGCGTCTCATGTCACATCGGTTGTTTGCAGTTACCATCTGGTGATTCCTAGAATTGCTGCAGGTACACTTGTTTGCTTATTTATTTATTCGTTTAAATGTATACGTGCTGCTTCATGTGTTTTTACCCTGGTCAGCACTCACCAATACTGAGTTCTTAGAAGGGCTATATATGTACTATCGCTAGGAACCATTCCGATGGCAAAACCTACTACCAGATATCAAGGGGGCAGGACCTCGCAACCGGAGACAGAATGGAGTCACTAATGTGAAATACCCAGACATGGCAATTCCTGGTTTCATAACTGAGACAGCCCTTCTCTCCTGCAAGCCATTTAAGTCCTAGTTTGAATTGTCAGGCATTTAATGAATGTCCCTTTTGAGCACCTGGTAGATACCAGCCACCATCCATTCTCATGTGATACTCACCTTGGAGGGTTGAGAGGGATTGTCAATCTTATCATCCCTTGGCATCTGAGCATGTGAAGACTCATAGAGGCCAAGTAATCAAGTCAAGGCCACCAAGCTAATGTAAGGGAATGCTGTTATCCTAAGTGTATTAAACCTTATCATGTTTAGCTCTACCAATATATCGTGGGCCGATGCTTTCAATGAGCATACACCTTCTGCCAAGTGATTCCCAGAACTAGACTGATCCTAGAACCTTCTCTGTGCTGAGTGGTCCCTTTAACAGAATTGAATTTTCTGTTTCAGCAACTCAAGTGTTCCTGTTGTTTTACAGGACCCTTAGGGGCATTGGGACCCTCCTTCCTCTCCATAGCTGCTTTTAATGATGCAAATAAAAGTTGTTAAAGAAAGCACTTCCTCCCCAAACAGAACAAAACCATCAAACAAGTAAACACACAAAAGAGACACTCTTTAGAACGGATAATAATGATGCCTGTCTCAGGAATTGTTACTAATTAGTTAATGTGAGTTAAGTGCCTGTGAGGGATTACCACAGTATTATTACCTATTATTAGTAGTATTTGGTTATTTTTATCAATGTTATATCTTAAAAGTAATATAACCTATAAGTCTGGTTAGATCAAAGAGCCACGATATTTTTTGGAAAGTAAAACAGTTGCTTAAATGTGTATCATACATTTGGAGTAATTCTTCTTCAGGCAAGCTGGTTTTATATTCATGACAAGCATTTTCGGGTTTAATATGTTTGCTTACATGAGATGCAGATTGTCATTTAATGGCAGTCTGTTTAATTATGCCTTCATTTGTATAAATTGTAATGTTGCTGCTAAATAAATGAAATAAAATCTCCTTAATTTCCTTCTCAATATTTAATTTAAATCAATGATAAACAGCAGCCGTCGCTTCGAAACAATGTTAATTAATATTCAGAAGACTAAAGTTGTTTTTAGATGTATGGTATGTGTGGCATGTTGGTTTCATAATTGAACTGGAAATAAGATTGATAGAGTTAAATAACCGCTAAAGAGAGGAAAAAATATTGTACAAGTCAACTCCATCCATTTCTACCAATGGAAAAATGTGCAGTGTGGGCTTTATGTTTTCAAACTGTTCCTGTAATTGTTATCCAATATGTCACTGAGGGTTTAGCTTTAGAAATATTTCATACATATACCACATAATTATTCAAATGGTTGAAGCATTCTTTTTCTTTCAAGTTGATCGGGCCTGTTTGCATATCCTATTAAAGAGTAAGGCAGATGCAGAGAGGAGAAGGGAGAGTAATTTGGCGGAGACTCTATATACTAGACACTGTACCTAGAACGGGGGATATAAAGATGAATAAAACACAACGGTGACCCTCCAGGAGTTCATAATGCAATGGAAAGGTCCAGAAAAATGGGCAGTTTCAATGCTGATGCAATGGTGCGTGCCTTCCATATTTGTGGCAGGGGTGAACGGAGGGCACAATCAACATTGTCACTTAGTGTCATCAGTGACATCAGGGCTCTCAGCTTCATTATTACTAGTGATTGAATATTGAGTCTCTAGTATGTGACAATGTTCTAGATGATGTACATGAGTGCGTGTGACCCTTGGGACCCTCCTGCATGAGAACTAGAGCCCAGAGATATACAACAGTTTCTCCAAGAAGGTGGAGTGGGAGACAGCAGCTGAGAGACACGCGCTAGGTAGTATGGCCTTGCGGTAGCCTCTCCTACCGTGTCGTGCTCAACATCATAAAATACGTAGAGCTTGCCAGCCCCTCCCCTAACGGCTCTCTCGGATTTGGAACGGCTGAGAGGAGGAGGCCATTTGACCAAGCCTGCCAGTCCCCAGATCGCCATACACCCACCCCGTACACAGTGGGTGGCTAGTCTATTAGAACGGACTGCCCCTGCTCCTGCGCCTGGACCCACCCAATGTAGTTTAGTGGCTCCAGCACAGAGTACTTGACCCAAGAGACTCATGTACAAAGATGAGCTTCACTGCTTCTAACTATGGGATTCTGAAAAATGTACTCAGTCACATTACACTTCTGCTTTGTTGTTGGTGTCATTGTTACTTTTCATTGTAACGGTGGCATATGCCTCCTGGGGTTATTTTGAGGATTCCATGAGATATGTGGATACGGCCTTTTGGATAATAGATGTCAACGAAGTATTCTAACTGGAAGCCATTGTTACTCACATTCTTGCAATATGATAATTGGATGGGACATGATTGAATTGACATCAAAGTTTGCAAATGTAATGACATTAAGATTGGGAGAGGCTGAGCAGGAAAAATCAGTTCTATGAGAGCCAGGTTGGTTAGGGTTTAATCCCTAACACA
Source organism: Craseonycteris thonglongyai (assembly GCA_004027555.1). Classification (NCBI taxonomy): domain Eukaryota; kingdom Metazoa; phylum Chordata; class Mammalia; order Chiroptera; family Craseonycteridae; genus Craseonycteris; species Craseonycteris thonglongyai. Next base: position 220,931 of record PVKE010000029.1, on the reverse strand, counting down.
AAGATTCCTTCCCAAAAGAACACTGTTGAGTGTTACGCCAACATGCTAAATGTCACATAATTCCAGGAAACTCTACTCACAAGGGACGGGATTGCTTATTTGATTGAAAGAGCATTCCTTCCAATTCGCAGGAAACTAATCACAGTTTCCTGCAAATGAGGCTCTAATTGGATCCACTTCAAACTGATGAGCAGATCATGGAAATGTCTTACAGGTGGCTTTGGTCACACTTGGGTAGAGTAGGGGTTAGTTAGTCTATGGCTCAGCTCTGCCCAGCATTTTTCTTAGTGAACAATGTCACAGAACAGAAGGTCTGGTGGGAAGTGTTTTACTGTTTCCTAATTTAAGAGCAAACCCCACTCAAATCACCCACATTGTAAAAGGCATGGCAATCCATTGTTCTTCTGTTGTCCATCCCTCTATGGATGACATGGCTTAAGTGTGTCACTCCCTGCTTTCAATGAACCATTTTGCTTCAAGCACACAAATAAAAAGACTAAGTTACACTAGAGAATTAATCAGAATGACATCATGTAAAGTTAACAAAAAAAAAAAAAAAGAAAAAAGAAAAAGAATAAAAGGAGACAACGCACAGTTCTGAAGAAACGAGTTCAGTCCAATAGAAATGTATTGGGTCTAAATGGCAAGCACTGTGATCTGTATACATGAGCTGAAGAATAACTGAGACCGCCCCTCCTCTCAAGAAACACCCAGTTTCGTATGAAAGAATGATAGGCACAAAATAATTTCTTTTCTTTCTTTTTTTTTAATTGAACAAGACGATTTTGGGGAGTGGAATAGGTGTGGCACCAAGCCTTGAGTGACAGTCGTCTCTAAGGTGTCTGGCTGCCTGTGGCCCCATGTCGATGGCTTCCTGATTAAGGATGCCCAGGCCAGGGGTAACTGCCATTCAGTGCCAGCCCCGGGTCAGGCCCGGGGTCCTGTCACCAGTTTCAGTTCAAGGTGCCAGGAGGAAGGGACACATCTTCGCACCTTCACGAAGGCTCGGTGTGTTTGCCCAGCCTCTTCTTGTGCAGAAAAGAGACGGAGGAGGAGGAAGGGAGACAAGAAGAAGGCCCGGGCATTTAAAAAGCGTAGCGGATAGGGGATAGAAGAGAGGGATTGCAAAGACCAAAAGAAAGAACGAGTGAGAGAAGAGTTCTCCCCCAGTCAGAGCCGGAAGGGGCCTCAGACCCACTAGCCTAGGGTTGACACGCTTGTTCCCTAAGGGCCAGGAGGTAAATCTGTTTGGCGTTGTGGGCCACGTGGTCCAGCTCTGGGCAATTTCACATGCCTCGTGTCACAAGCAGCCCCGGGAAGGATGACCTGTTGTCCTCATTTTACCAAGGAGGACGTTGACATTTGGAGACATCATAGTAGCAGAACAAGCCCCCACGGTCAGAGGGATGGGTCTTAGGTGGATGCTTTTCTGCTGTCGGCCACCATCATGGTGCCCAGTGTCTCGGATATGTGACAGTCACTTCTTCTGCAGTGAAGGAAGTGGGGGGTCTGGGGGAAATAAAGCGGCAGACTCAGGGGCTGAGTGGGGACTCCTGCCCCCCGAATCCTTCTCCGAGTCCTTGTCCAAAGCACAGACAGCTGTGACGCCTGCCTCCATGCATCCGTACAGGGCGGCTGTCCCAGACGGCCTGGCCGATGACCGAATATGTCTGTCCTGGGGATTACTTAAAATGTGAAGTTTTAATCCATCTTTTAAAGAAAAGAAACTCAGAAAAACATATTTTCTCCTGCGCTGTTGAAACGAAATGGATGCCTTGAATATTGCGAGAAGCTGGCCCGTGTCAGAGAGAACGACGTGACTCGAATTGGATGGGTTTTTAAGTTTTATCCTGAAGTTCACTGGAGGGAGGGGGAAGGAGGGATGGCGCCGTATTTTTCTTTTCGAGCATGAACGGACTACTTGCAAGCTGAGATGACAGTTTGAGCAATCTGAGATGAGTCCATCTCCAAGTAAACCTGATCTTCAGTATCATCTAACAGCCCCCATCCACTCGTTCTGACCCTGAAAACCAGTATCAAGCAACCAGGAGCGTCACAACTCAGGGCGATGGGAATCCTTGGACTGAGCAGAAGGGGGTGCTGCTGCCCAGCAACGAGTTCCAGCCCTTGGCTTGGTGGGGGTTTGGAGGCCTGGGGAGGGAAGCAGGCAGCAGGAACCGCGGAAGGCCTCCCGGGCTAATGGGGCAGTAGAGGCAGTTTTCCGAGAAGCCCCGTTTCCCATCCCATCCCGTTCACATCCGCTCACGTCTGGTCCCATCCCCTCAGTTCCGTTCTGCATTGTTCTGCCGTAGACCTGGTCGCGTGACTGTGGACATTCAGGGGGTTCATGTAGATGACCTAGTCCAGTATTTGACACTTATTATATCTCTGCCCCTTCTTGTTCTAGAAGCCAATAAAAGAAGATTTATAGCTCCATCCTACTGCCGAGTACATGCCTGGTGTCAGCACAGTGAAAACTTCTTAGCTCTATGAATATGACGAATAACCTACTATAATGGTAATAATAATAATGTTAATGATAATGGTGGTGCAATTATAATGAAAGATTTAATAAGGAGGCATCGTTCCCTATGGAATTACAAATATTTTCATTGGCTACGACTCAACATTTCTTTGAAAGCCAGGCTATAGGAAATACTATAAAGATCATAGGAGCCAGTACTTATTAGGATAGTTTATACATCTAGTATTGTGCTAGCCAGCACGGATTTCATTTCTCCCTCACAACCAAACTCTATGAATTGGGTTCCAATATTTTCCTCACTTGACAGTTGATGAAATTGAGGCACAGAGGAAGTAGGTAGCTTGTTCACAGATAGCGACTGTGAGGGTGTCTGGCTACAGCCCTGTAGTCTCAAGTTTTCAGTGACCCTTTTGGAGAGGGTGAATTAGTCCTTCTTTGATGTGCTATTATAATACATGGACATGCAGTCTTCAGGGCAATGTTCTAAGCTGACCAAATGTCTCCTGTTCGCTCCAAGAAAATTCTTCGTTCATGTACATTCTTGGCTGACACAACAATCAAGAGGTTGGACCTTGTCAATAGAGAATTCTGATCTGGAACCTTCTGTTCTGAGCAGAAGCCGTTGCTTCCATTTTTCATAACACAGTAGGAAACATACACGAAATACGTTTCTAATCACCAATGCTTGGTAATTGATGACCCCTAACATTCCACACTTTTCCTTTTCTCTCATGTGAAAGACATCTATAAAGTAAAAACGGAGGAAGCAATGATCTCCACCTGAAGATAGCGTTCACTTTCCTTGCAATTAATTATTATTTAATTAAGGTAACAGGTAGTTGGCAAGCAATTAGTGCTTAAAAAAGCCATTGTTTTGTTTAGCTCAAGAGACCCTGGGTCAGGCTGGTGATTTGTCTGGCTTGACCTGTTTGAACAGTTAAAGTATAAATAATTTAAGATGTGAGATACGCTACAAAAGTGTCGTGCAAATCATTAGACTTAGGATAAGTCAGAGATGAGAGAGAACCAAAAATCATTCAAGTGGGAGAAATGTCTGGGGAAACACAGGGAACTTGAATCGGCCCTTTATTCTCTTGCAGCGTGGACTTCCTTCAGCCTTTTTGTGAGCTACAGATAAACCTGTGGGGGCCCCTCTCCCCACCGCACCAGGACAGGGGTGCAGAAACGCTCCTGCTTACAAGTCCTCGTGCTTCCACTTGACCCATGCGTCTCGTAGCTTCGAAAGGTCTTACAAAATAAGTCACAAGGAGTTCGAAGTGCATTCCAGTGATTTCCATAAATGTGTCATCTTTTGTCTCTTGTGGGAGAAGAAGGGTCTCCCCGCAGAAGCACAGAGTTGGGCGCTCGGGCCCGGCCTTTGCTGTTGGTTCGTAAGCATCTCTCGGTGCCTGCAGCAAGCGCCACTATTGGTGGTATTGGAGTCCTGCGATTCTGCATCTGAAGGCAGCGACACGAGTCGTCTTGGGTCAATGAGACACGGGGCTTCTTCCAGTCCTGAGACTCAGCATTCCAGAAAATGAGACCTGAACGCAACCCCCCGAATAACTCTGTGGCTCCACTCTGGACAGAGCTGGGCCTGCAGCCCTGGGAAGAATTTTTTTATTCCTGACAGATGGAATCATTGCAAACACAGCCACATCGCTCATCTCTAACCCTCCAACGCTGTCATTTTCAATCGAGGACAAGAGCTAGCCATGAAGTGAAGAAACGCTGAGAAGCGCACAGGCCTGTCGGGAGGAAGCGTGCTCGTTCGGGGTGTGAATGGCTCGGGTGAGCCCGGCTGCTGGTACCAGCACATCGGCGTCATTGTCTGACAAACGGGCAGCTCATCGCTCTCTGTCCCTTCATGGATATATCTGCGTGCTGAGTGGTTGTGTGTCTGTGGAAGAAGGAGGAGGAAGAGCGAGTAAAAGGAGGAAGAGGAGGAGGAAGAGAGAGAAGAGAAAAGGGAAGGAGAGAAGGGGAGGGAAACGGAAGGGGAGGAAGGGGAGGGGAGAAGAGAAGAGAGAGGAAGACCATGGAATGGGATGGTGGGAAGGGCTGTTGCCTCCCAGGCCAAGAAGCTTTCCCGTCCCTGCTAAAGTCCCCCCGCAAGGCATTTGCCAGATGGGTGTTCTTATGCCGGGTGACCTTTTTGGTTCCATGAAACTTTTTGTCCCATGAGATCATTTCTGCAAGTTCTCTTTTCCCTACTGGGTGACTGATGCCCCACCCCATGGAGAATCACTTGCACTGTGTTTATGTCACGTATATTTAAATTCGTCATATATTTTAGGTGCATGAAGGATTGAACAGATAGGAAATTCAATGGGATTGGACACCTAGCTTGGGATGCTCTGTTAAATGCACAGCTCCCGAGAGTATTTGTGTGTGTGTGTGTGTGTGTAGGCCATGACTCCACTGTAACCTGGATGAAACACAGCACATGTGAACACGCCAATGCCCTGGCCAGACAGACCGCACCCTCTGGGAACAGGTTACCGGGGGTGACCCTGCACAGCCTGGGACTGTCAGCTGTCACACAAACCTGGTTAAGTTCAGGAAGTCAGGCTGTAGCTGTGGAATACGTCACACGCGGAACTAGTTTGCATGTTGGGGTGAGTGGGTATGTTTCCCCTCTCTATGAACTGTCTCAGAGGATGTAGCAGGGGGTCTGTGCCAGAAAGAGCACTATGACCAGAGATGACACCTGATGTCACCAAGACTCCTCTTGTGTGCTGTGGCACACACCTCTCCTTCCTGTCTTCCTGTGAGATGTCTCCCCGCTTGGAAGCCCCAGGCCCCTACCCGCTTCTCCTTAGCTCAGGAGGGCGCACAAGCCCCAATTACCCCAGTGCCTCAGAGTCTCATATTTGGGGGCACTCTCTTACCTATAAATTTTTTTTTCTGTTAATTTGTCTAATGTCGATTTAATGATTAGACCAGCCAAAAAACCTAGAAAGAAAGAAGGGAAAAGTTGTTCACTTTTGATAAGGCCCGCTCTTCCCTAGCTCCCCCGTTTCTTAAGCTTTATCCAGGTAGAGCTAATCTACAAGAAATTGCATTTTGATGAGTTTAGACCTATGTATGCACCTGTGATACCATCACCACAATTCAGGCACGAAACATACCCATAGCCTCCAAAATGCACTTCCTTGTGTTCTTGTGTGTGTCCCCATGAGCTCTAGCCTCTTCATATACGTGCAAGTGCATTAGACCGTATGGGCGGGGACAGGCACTGTGTGGTCTAGTGCAGGTTGCTAAAACATACTCATTTCGCCTAAAAGAAGCTTGATTCCCTTTGATTAGTCACTCCCCGTCTGCCCCTCCCCACCGCTTCCCTGAGATGCTATTTCATGCACGTGGAGTCAGGTAGCCTTTGACCCTCTGTGACTGGCTGATTTCACTTAGTCTGATGTCCTCATGGCTCATCCGTGTTCTCACACCTCCTTCCTTCTAAGGGGACTGACGTTCCATCGTACATACAGACCACACTTCTTTCTCTCTTCGTCTGTCGATGGACGTTGGGGACAGGTGCACATCTTGGCTACTGTGAATAAGGTGCAGTGAACATGGGGGTGTGGCTGTCACAGGACTTGTGACACCCCTGAGACTGAGCTGGTCGGGGCCAAGATCGTGTTTCACGCGGGCCATTTCTCAAGGTGGTCTAGTCAGCTGGTCACCGTGAGCGGTGAGGATGTATTTCTTCCTGGGCGAGTAGCAGGCTCCGTTTCTCTCTCCCTTTGACTTCTCGTAGATGTGCTATATATAACCTTTAATTCTACGCTTTATGTACTTCCTGTGTTCTTCAGTTGGTTTACTTTTGTTTTCTTTTGTGCTGATACATTTTTTACTTTGCTTTTCCAATTTAAAAGCTAACCAATTTCCTCATTTTTGTACATTCTTAGTTTTTACTCCATGAAACGTGAGTTTGTAATTTACCTTATATGTTTATAGCATATGTTTATATGCTATTCATATGTTTTTTACTTTTAGTCTCTATTTCTGCTGATTTTTCACTGTTCATAGACTCATTGGGATGACATCCAGGCATCTTGCAGGACAAGAGGCCATCCCCTGAGACGCTCAGGCTGCAGGGGCTGGGGGCAGAGCTCCTGCCCCCAGCCCCCAGGGCGCACACACACCCGTGACAGCAAACAAGCTACAGCTGAAGGAGAGGAGCCAGCAGTCGCCGATCACCCCCTTCCCCTTAGTAAAGGTGAGGCCAGGACGCAGCGCCAGCCCCTCGGTCCGCGGAGCTGGTTTCTTCTCATTCACCACACTGTGTCCTACGTGAGGGGTTTTAGAAAAATAAACATTCTGCTTGTCCTAAATAAACTTGTCCCATTTGCTGCTGCTGTTGCTTAAAAAAAAAAAAAAAAAAAAGGTCCTGAATGAGAAGATGGAGTGTTTTATGTCACACAGAACCTGAGACGCCTCATGCACTTGTCCCTGCGGCAGGCAGGTGCCCCATGGACACAGAAGCACACCGCGGAGGCGTGCATAAGCGTCGTGCCCGTGCCTGGCGGCGGCTGTGTGGGGAAAGGGAAGGAGCTGGAAAGTTTAGGACTCAAAGGACAGAGGAAACCCTGAGAAGAGCAAACGACAGAGGGCAGGTGCTGCAGACACCTGCCGACTGTGGGGCGGGCCGGGCCCGTGTGGCTGTGGCTACGCTCCTGTGTAGAGGGCTTACTTAAAAGTGCACATGGAGCATTGTCACACTGTGTTTCACTTACCGAAGTTCCTTACAGCTTCCATCTACTTTAACACGTGTTTTTAAGGACGTCGTATGCCGAGTCCAATAGCAGTTAAAGGAAAATGAAAGCAAGCAAACGAACGCAACAAAGGGAAGTCGCTACCTCCCTACTTGGAGAATGAGAGAGCACAAACTATGCTTGTACACTGTGCTGTCACAGGGGAAACTGCATGCAATTAATTGCCATTGTGTAATGCTATGCTGTGCTATCACGGTGACAATGGGGTGGAGTGGAATATGCCGATGGTGTGACATGCTGTAGACAGCCACTGTGCTCTTCCTATGGGATGGTGGCCAGAGAACCTTTCTGAGAAGGTGTCACTCATGCAGCACCCTGAAGGGACAGAGAGAATGATCCATACATGTGTCTGTGTGTGTTGGGGGGTGGGGGGAGGGTGGCAGAGGGGGAGGATGGAGAATTCCAAGGACTGGGGAGCAAAGTTGAGAAGCCCAAACCAGCAGGGGTCGGGGGACAGTCAGTGGTGCTGGCATGGAAGACACAGTGTGGTTATAGGACAAGAGGTGGGGCAGAGCTGAAACCCAGGCAGGTGAGAAGGACAGAGTGGACGGGCATGCAGGTGAGCAGACGCAGGTGAGATTGGACCGTGGGGCCACCTACCTAGGACCAAGCTTTTGAAGCCCAGCAGAATAGTTCTTCTCCCCATAAGCGTGTCTCCTTGGGGCCAGGGGACCCATCAGTTGCCTTTGGTGGCCTCCCTGGGGACCTACTGGAGTCAGAAGGGCACAGTGACCTTTGTTGTAAAGGGCGCAGCAAAACCCAACTGGAACTAAGTGTCACAGACACAGGGTAACATCTGGGAGCTCCATCCTAGTCCCTTCTCCCAATTGGGACCCTCAAAATTCCATCAGATTACTGGAAGCTTTGTAATCTTGTTAGTGTCTGGCTTGGATTATAAATTTGGAACAGCCATGTTCCCACCATTGAAGTAGAATAGATAGGGTTTCCTTCAGCTCTACTCCCGACACTATTCTGCTGCTTTCAGTTATTTCTTATTGTTCTTTTTAGCAAGAGGAGGGGAAAGCGATCATTAAAAAGGCAAAGGACTTAAAACTAGGTTGACCAGACGTCCCATCTTAAATGCAACAGAAAACAATGGGACTGCCCCATTTCAAACAGTACATGTGGTCAAACTACTTAAAACTAGGCGGGAAGAGACTTCACCATAGGATGGCGGTTTCAGCCCTGCTTGGGTACTGATGACAATGTGGTCTTGGTCCCATTCTCAAGTCCTTGCTGGGTCCAAATGTCCAGACCATGCAATGTGCTTCCGGAATAGATGCTCTCTGCGCTCCTTCCGGATCTTGGGAGTCTGGGAGTCAAGGAGACATGACCAGATGCTGCTGAAGCATGTGAGCATATGGCTGGACATCTGACCTGCTGGCCTTTGAGCCTCCTCCTTAGTTACCAGGCAGAAGGAGCTTGTTACCCAGGACTTCACAGATGTCTCAGGTCTTCATCAGGCAAACTATTTGGACCACAATTCCTTAAAAGCCCTTCACAATATTTTGCTGCTTTGTCTGTCCTTTGATTCCTTCAGTTTTCAGAGGCCAAGAGGCAACATTGGGGGAAAAAAAGAAATTTGCCATCACCATATTTTAGGGACGTGATACTGCCTTATACAGTCTTCTCTAGAAGTCTTGCAAAGGTATTGAATTCAGGGGAACCCCCCCCCCCCACACACACACACATTAGGATTGTGTGCTAGGTGATTAGCTCCAGGCCAGAAGTAGGGTGACGGAGGTGAATAGCACATGAGTTCCATCCTTCAGGAGCATCCGACTTCCTGGAAGAGGGATGCCAGCAGATTGCAGCCTGTTCAAGTATTAAGAGCAAGAAACACAATTCTGAGGGCATGTCAAATGGTTCTTAGCCCGGTTTGGGGGCAAACATGTCTGCCCCGGGACTCTCCCAAGGTTTCTTTGTCGATCCGATGAGGTCGGATGTACAGAACTGCTCTGTAAGTGTGTGTTGAAGAACAAGTGCTCATTAATTGCCACAATATCAATTTTTAAAAATAAATTTCCTATGTGGGCCCTTTGCAGAAGGCTCTTCCAAAGTTTGCCCTAGAGTTCAAACTTGAGTTCCTGGATCTCCAGTAACCACTTTAAGTGCCTTAAGAAAAGCATCTCAGGACCTCCATTCAAGAGAAGGGGTGGGAAAACATTGATGCACTAATTACTGTATTAGGGAGCTCAAGCTGCTACCACAGAATAGCGCCCCCTGGGGGGCTTAAACAGCAGACATTTATTTCCCGCAGTTCTGGAGGCTGGGAAGTCCAAGATCAAGGTGCCGGCTTCTTGGGTTCCTGACAAGCCCCCTTTCCTGGTTTGCCGATGGCCACCTTCTTGCTGTGTCCTCACATGACAGAGAAACCACGAGACCGCCTGTCTCTTTTTATGAGGACACTGGTCTCATCATGGGGCCCCACCCTCATGCCTCCTCTAAACCCAAATACTTCCAAAGGTCTCACCCCCTACATCCCACCACATGGGGGTTAGGGCTTTGACAAATAACTTTTGTGGGGAGACATTAATGTTCAAAAAACAAAGGCATGCGAGTCCCCCAGGGCCGAATAAGTGTTCGCTCCCTTCTCTGCCGTCTCTTTTCTCTGCAGACAGTTCTCATTTCTTACAATTAAGGTCACACTCCATGAGAAGGGCAGCCCTGAGGACCAATCCTGGACTGCTTACAGATTCTGGAGCCAGAGTTCAAGGTCACGACAAGACCTACGCAGTTTCTTTCTATGAAAGGTGTTCTTCATCGGGGGAACATTTTCTGGGTCTTAATAAGTTTTCAGTCGCTGTCACCTTAACAGCCTATATGAAAGCCCCATCACAGTGCACTCACCCCCATGAATGTCCCCCACCTCCATGACAATGCCATCAACCCAATTAGCCTGCAGGATTGAATTTGTTTGGTGCAAATCACTGGGGCTTCACTCAGTTCAGTTAGACACAAATCAATAGAAATCAATTCCAAGTGATTAGCCTCCATATTCATCGACGCAATGAAATTAGAACGGATTTAGAGATTTACCTAAACGGCTGACATGTTTCTAAAGGGTCCCGCGGATGACCGCGGGGTACGGTTGCCGGTGGGACTCTGGAGGCTGACTGCTGACTCCTCATGGGCTGACGGTGCTCTTGGAGCTGGGTCGGTGCCCATGAAAGGGCCATACAGAATAAACGCTGCATTTTTAAAGACCTTCACAATCAGGTGAGGTTCCAAGACCCGGGAAAAGGAAGTCAGACTAAGTTCATCTTCCAATGTAAGAGCGACTCTGAGTGATGTAGGACGACTCTCTATAGACCCCGAGAATGCTAGGGCGTAGATGTCCACCTCATGGCGTACTGATGTCTTCCCTTCCCCTGGACCCTCCGCTCACCGGCCCCACTGGGAAATGTCTGTAACCGGTCTCCCTGTGTCTGTTCTCCAGCTGTCCGTCTGCTACAGGACACCCAGAGCGATCCTTTCTACAGCGTAATCGTGGGCGCTAATTTTATGGATTGCAGTCACGGCTCCCGTGTGGTACAGGGGCATCTCCAGCCCTAAATGTCGTGACCCGGCCTCTTGGAGTGAAGTTTGAATTCCACACCAAGCACTTTTCGTCTACCCCGCCGCGCCCTGGCAGCTGAAAGCTTCCCTGACGGATTTATTTCAGGGCTCTGTTCGGGAAAGCGTGGGCATTGAAAGTAGGAAATGGAAATTAGGGTGCAAAGGATGGATAACTACATGGGTTGGGAAATGCTGCCTAAGGCGAGGGTCTGAGGCGGTGGGGCAGGAGGTTTGTTTCCACCAGCATTCCACAAACATGTGAGAGAGTGATGTGCTGTGACGTGAAGGGAGCTACCCGGTCACCAGGTGTCATTATAATATTATGGGATCAGCACCCTGTCTGGGGTCCATTGTGAACCAAAATGTCCTTATGTGGCCCATTACTGTATAAATAGCTTGTATATTAAAGGGGGGAAATCTTGATAAAATGATTGCTAATGATAGGAGCTGGTGATTTATACAAGTATAAATAATAGACACTTGACGTAGTGAAAAAAGCACTAGAAACCAAGACATACAAATGAAAAGAACTGTAAGGTATGATTTTCAACCCACTGTGGGGGATTTAAAAAGTAAGTAAATTATAACAATCACCCTTTGGTGGTGAAATATGTTCATTAATGCGTGAAAGTAGGAATACACATTTCAGAAGTGCTTTTAGAAAACAGCGTGGCAGCATTAATGAATTCAAAATGCGCTTACCTTTTGATCCATACATTTCTTTGCTAACCCCAGAGAGACAGTCGGTGGTTTCTCTCCACTCCCTCTCCCCTTACTCTCACTGGGAGGGGAGAGCGAAGGAAAAAACAAGATCAAAAGAGGTCTCGAGTTTACTTTGAAGGGAAAACTAATTCTTGTGAAAATGATTGTTACACTGCACAAATTGTAATCCACGTCTGCATGAAGGGGACATGTATCAAGGTTTTTGTGGCTCTTTCCTGTTTATTGTCATTTGTCTTAGGTGTGCTGGGTAACAGCTCATAGATGCTGTTGTTTGTTCCTCTAAAGAATTCTATGCCGCCTGCTGCCTCACTCCGATCTGTTGCTGGCATCCAGAATGCCACCTATTAAAACGATTAGCTGCGCTCCTCTGGTATAATTAATAAGCAGTAACCGTACTGTTTGAGGATGCTCAGATTTGCATGTCCTCTTGTTATCTGCCTCGCTTGAATACTGTAGCGCTTAACGGTTCCGCAGAGTCATGGAGTAGCCGGGGCCCTTTTTAGCTTTATTGTTATTGCCAACTCTAGCCTGTTTTCGACGGTGGGATTAGACCATTGCAGATAATCCAGATAGTTCCAGGCACCTGGTAAGAAAGAGTTACGACACGGATGTGAATCCAGGTGATTGCATTGACTGCGCGTGTCTTCACAATCTGGATGGGAAATCCAGGGGAAGGCATTGTCCTCCCATGACACATTTCTGGCTGTTCACAAAGCTGGCTTTGTACCCAGAAGTCTCCGAGAGGGTTGTTTCGGTATGTGTTAGTCAACAGACACGTGCGGGGCACTAGGTAGCTAGTTCCCTGCACGCTGGGAGGAGACAGGAGCCGTCATTCCTCTGCGTCTGCACTGAGCGGCCGCTGTGTGCTGGGCTCCGCCCTGCCACCTGAGACGCCACCTGTAGCTTCTCGGGGCTTTCAGACAGAATCAAAGGCTCCCCGAGTGGGAGCTCATATTGACAGGTGTCTCGTTGTACTCCGGATGGAGTGCTTGGCGTAGCGTACCCAACAACCTCTGTCCGGTCTTCCCCGCCGGGGACTGGCTGTCCCGTGCCGGAGGACTCGTTACCTCTGTCCGTCCATTGCATGGTTTGCACAATCTGGATCGCTAAGGAAACAGTGTGTGCACGCTGCTGTACTTCAGCTTCTGATGGTTTTTCAGGTGTGATAAGAAGTTGCCACTCTCTCGCAGAGACGTGTGCCTTGTGATTTTTCACTTGCCTGTCTGTTCTTTCCTTTCGGACACAGTGTGATTACGACTCCCTTCAAGGTTCTTACTGTTTGCGTCTTTATGTTCTCCTGTGGGTCTGTATGATTTCTAGACTCTAATGAAATTCTGTTGCCTTAGCAGGATCTTATCAGTAGAGAGAGTGACGGTTACCTTCATTATTCTAGATACAGTTTTTAAATTAATGTGAACCGAGTTCCCATTTGAATTAAAAAACAGTCACAATTCATAGACATGCGACATGAATACTAGTCTTGCATGGAAATCGCTTCCCCTGTGCCGTGAGGGTCTGGGGGGGGGTACATAGAGTGGCACTGATGCTGAAACAGGGGGAGGGAGCTTTTGGGGGGGTATCAGGACTGGCTTCCCAGAAAATACAGTCTCACTGGGTCTGGACAACGGGGATGGAGAGACCACAGAACTATGTCTTGGTGAACCGGGAACTTCTGAAAATGTCTGACACCAAAGATAGAGGTGGAAGAGCCACTTTGAATTACCCAAAACGTAAGCGATCGGAATCAGAATTCACAAAAGTAAGCGATCCGAATCAGAATGCACGCAGGCACCTGAGAGAGTGCTGCTTTACAGATGGGCCCATGAGGCAGGGCAGGGAGAGATGGGAGAGAGAGGCTGGCAGCTCCCGATGGGAGGGGGCAGCTTCAGTAAGTGGGGGAACCTACGTGGGAAGCTCACCCTAAGCGACTACAAGATGAGTAGACCTCTGTGCATGCCCAGCAGCATTTGAAAGGTTTCTGTAGAGTCTTCAATAGGATTCAGTTACACGCAACCTGCAGACGGTCTCAGCGCCACGTCGTTCTCAAGGCTGCGTCTCTCGCAACAGCTCCTACTGTGGGCAGGCAGAGCGTGCAGTGTCCAAGGAGGGGGGTGGGGTGAGGGGCCCCCAGTTGCCCAGCACCTGCTAGAGGGTCTCCAGGCTGTCACTCCCTCTCAGTGATGTCCTCTAACAGATACACAGATCCTACTTGTCCCCTAGCAGGATTGCAGCCCGCTGGGATGAAGATGGGTAGAAGTTTAGTTGAAACAGAGAACGAAGGCGGGTCATTATTATCGCTCTTTTGGCAACACTGAGTTCAGAGAAAGCAATTTCCCCTCTATCTGGGAGTGGCTTTCCAGATAAAGGAAAGCTTGCCGGGAAAAAGGTAGATAGAAGTACCCAGTGCATTTACAGTTTGCTGGCTTCGTGCGAAGAGCAAAGCATGCTGGATCCACGCCCTGCACAGACTCTAGTGGCTACGCACTTTGACTACGCTTACATTATGGGTAAGGACCTCAGGGACTTGGGGGTCCCGTAACTAGCAAATGGCACAGCAAACTGCGATCCCCGGTGGGCTTGGCCCATGAGTCTCCAGCCACTACCACACGACGCTCATGCTGTGGGGTGTGTGGCCAGCGGCCAGTGGCTTCTGTGGCTGCCATTAGCCTCAGTTCGCCCGGAATGAGTTTAGACGTGGATGGTGGCTCTAGGCTGACCGGGGGAGCTCTTGTCCGCTGAGAACGGAGTCCCCCCGGAAGGTGACGCAGTGCTGGCGTGTCCGGTCTCTGGACTCGGGGGGCTCCGGGAACCTTGCTGCAGTGCAGTCCGTGTCTACGTCTGAGAAGCACTGCTTACAGCAGCCGAGGGCGGCATGGCCTGCACCGAAGGAAAGGGGCAGGCAGCACAGCTGCCACCGCAGTCTAATGGGTTCCTGTCCCCAGTTATAAACCGGGCCACCGATAGACATGCAGCTGCGGAGGCCAAGGTTTCTTCTGATTTGTTTCACAAAGCAGCTTCTGAGCTTCTGATACTACAGGGACCCTACCACAGTGAGCAAGCGCCGCAGGGGACTCTGATCTGAGCCTCAGGGGGTCGAGGCTAGAGAGGAGCTGGACGTCCTCGCTGTCATCGGCGTGTGCATGGTGGCGTGGCGTGGCGGGCGATTGCAACGCTTGTTTTGCTTATAGTTTTCAAAGCTCCGGAATGAATGTGATGGGAACAGAGAGAAGGGAAAGGCCAGCTCTACCCATGGGCGTCATAGGTGATGTCATGGAGGAGTCATTTGCACTTGATTTTGAAGAATGAAAGGAAGTATCAGTGATCATGACACACATACAGGGGACTCCAGCCCTCCCTGACGTTATGAGTGTGTCTATTTCCTCCCCCCCGCCTCCTTTGCTCCCTCCCTCCCTTTCTAGAATGCTCCACGGCCACACTTCAGCCACCTGCCGTCCCTCGTTGTCAAATAGTCTTGTCACCCATGACAGCAAAGACTTCAGTGCCTGGGCAGCTGCTGACCGTCAGGACTGACTCCCAGTAGGGCTGCACAGATATTTCCCTCCAGACCTACTATGTGCCAGACTCTACGAGCCCTAAGGATCCCGCCGAGAGTGTGTCAGGCCAGACCCCTGGCCCTAGGAAGGGAGCACAGTGTGAACGGGAATACGACCACAGAGGGAGGCTTGTGGGAGACGGACTCAGAGGCGTGGGCTGGCGGCGGATGGCGGGAATGTCTGCCGGGGGCAGGGGCGTGGATGGTGCGCAGGAAGCACCGCAGTCCCAGTGTGCTTGTGTGATTTCCAAGAGCTTCTGTTCTCAGTTTGCGTTGCTTACCTGAGGTTTTGTGATGCAATAACATCATGAGGATCTAGAACCCACTGCCACTAAGATCCACGAGTGATGAAATAATGCAACAAGCTGGCATAACGTTTCAAATGTCCCAAAGGGGATGGCAGTGGAATGACCTGGTGGCTGTGAATGGTGGCAGATGCTAAAACGTCCCCGATGAGCTCTCGGCGTTCTCTGGGCTCTTTTCCCAGAAGATACAGCAGTGGGCAGGCTGGAGATGCTGCTCCATTTCTGGGAAGCCCCTACTTGGTCTCCACTCCTTTGTCCAGGCGTTGCTCATTTGATAAAAGGCTAATAAAGCACTTAACATTTCCAGCTGTAAAAGTGAAGGAGGAAATCGCATTTTTGGAAGCGCTTTGAATGTCTCAGGGAGCTCCACTAACATTTGGAAACCCCTTATGTTCCTGGCATGAGCCTTCAACGGTCATTAGGAAAGGGATATAATTAAATATGCCTCATTGCTATCGAAGCACCTAAAGAAATACTTGCCCTCGGCCACCCACCTCCTCGCAGACTGGGGACCCTCCTCCCTCAGCGGGCCCCGGCTTTCTTTACATTCATTCATCTGTGTGCAGCAGAAGCCCATGCGTGTTAATCAGGATGCAGTGTGTAAGCGTGTGTGGGAGGAAGCGTGCAGCCTGAAGCCAGACAGAGCTGCCCTGAAACCCTTCTGGGGTCCAGCTTGCAGACCCCCGGACAATCCTGGTGGAGAATCGTTGTCAACTTGTGGACAGCGCCTCACACAGTCCTGGGCGTAACACCTGCTCAGTTTGCAAGAAGTGATTTTATAAAAGCTTTTACCCAGTGTGTCCCAGTATTTTTATTTCTCAGATTTACAGGCCTTTTGGAGCTGCGCTTTTTCCCGACACCATTATTTAGCTTTCCAGCCTCTTCCAATGTTCTTGTGTCCACTTCCCCCTGCCAGCCCCCATCCCTGACAAGCCCCTGTCACCCATTGGCCAAATGACGGCCTTCTCTTCAGATTGCTACCATTTAAGTGAAGGGTTTCTTTAAATATATGCACTTCCTGGGGGCCTCCCCTCCACTTCTCCAAGATAAACACGCATGTATATGCACTTAAATCTGTATGCAAATGCTTCCATATGCATGCAGGCAGGTACATGGATACATGCACACATGTGTGCATGCATGTGTGTGCACATACACACGTATGCACACATGAGTGTATGTGCATGCATACACATAAGCACAAATGCACCCATAACGCTGTTGGAAACTATTTTGGCATGCTGCTTTATATGACTTGATGAGTTTATTCAGTACTTACTATTTGTCATCTAAGATATTGGCGATGGCAGTGGTAAAGCAGACCACAGGCTCTGTCCTCATGCAGCACTAAGAATACTAGAGGGTGGCTGTTAAGCAAACACTTACGTAAATGATGAATTAGCTAAAGCTGTGGTCAGTACTAGACGGGGCATGGGATACCCGTGGACTGTTAAACACAGCCCAGACGGCCTGGAAACTATACTGGATCTAAGATCTAGAGGACATCTGGGAGCGGGCTTCCTGAAGGCCAGGGACCCCAAAGGAGAGGCTCCCACAGAGGAATTGAGTCAGGGGGCCCCCAAATCATTGGTGTCTGTGTGTGGCCACAGAGTGGGGTGTCTGGTAGGGGACAAAGCATGGACACAGCTGCACGGGAGGAAAAGGGCGAGGCCAGGAGATTCTGGGCGATGTTGGATGTTTTGAATTTTGTTTTGAGAGCCATGGAAGCTCATTGACCGCTGTTAGGAAGGCCTTTCTAGAGGTGAGGTCGATGACGGCGTTTGGGAGACATGCAGGTCCTGGAGTGAGGTCCTGGGTGAACAGAGAGAAGCAGAGGCAGGACGTGACGTGCAGTGGGTGAGGGAAGCCGTACCACAGCCGTGCCCTCGGGAACGCACACAAGCTACACTAGAAGAATATTTAACAGTGAACAGGGCTTGGTAATTGATGTGATATGAAGGCTAAGGGAACGAGTAGCGTAAATGAAGGAAAGGACGACCTCTGGGCTATTGCCAACTACTGGTGCCATTTCCTGAGATGAGGAACGTGGGGCCAAGATGAGGTTTGGGAGAAGGCAGATGGCTGCGATTCCATCACGCAGAGTTTGAGGTCCTGAGGGGTTCATAAGGCGTCTCCATGATAAGGACAGTGACACAGAGCTGCAGCCCAGAAGCAAGCTTTGAATCTAAGGGGCTGAAATACTCCTGGCAAACTGAACAAAGAACTCAAAGCCTTGCTAGTGATCTTGGCAGGTGGCCTTAGCGCTTCAGCTATTTCCTATGTGCGTGGAAGTTGGCCTGCCTCATCCCCTTTAAGGCACATAAATAGTTCCTGGTGACAGGTGACATCAGAATGTGATGGAGTCAGGTAGGGATGGGCGCTCCGTTCTCTGCGTTCCTTTCTCTCACTGAAGCAATCATGGCGGGATGATGGGGGTGAAGGAGCCACAGATCGGAAGCATCTCCTCCCACAGAGTCCCCACCTGTAGGAAATGTGACCTTAAGGTGACTGGACCTGCAGCGCACATTGCAAACACAGACGTAAGCTTTTGTTGTGGTGGGTCACTGGGGCTTGGTGTCCTGTGCTACCACATAGCAGCTGGCCTCCTTCTAACTGATGCAACGTCTTTGCAATTAGCCCTTCAGACATCAAGGACTTGAAAAAGAAGCGCCACCCTCCCTGGCATGTTTAAGGGAAGGGAGTGACGTTGGCGTCCATGCTGTCGTAGGTAGAAGCCGGTGGAATGGCAGGTGCTTCCAAGGTCAACAGGAGGAAAGAATGCACGTGGCTGGTTTACAGTGACTCAGACACTGAGTGGGGATTTAACACTGCAAGGGGTCCCTGGGAAACACCCCAAGGGAAATACGTTTTTGTGCGGGGCATGTTGCACACCAGTCTAGAGTGTGTGCCCACGCGCACTCACTGTACATGTGCAGCCTCCGCCCCTTGCCTGGGACGAGGCTCAGCCTCGGATGTGCTGGTTTGAGCTCATGTGGCATGGGTATGGGGCTGGGGGTGGCACTGGAAAAGCAACTCCAGGGCCTGTAGAGGAGGCTGGCTCAGCTCCCGTGGGTCCCTCCCCAGGAAGAGAGAGCCATCAGCCTGGGGCGGGCGGCTTTCCTCCCTGGTGACAGGCACCACTGCCCTTGCGGTGACAATCTGATAACCTTCCTTCTCTCCAAGTGCACAGGAGCGGGGACGTGCAGGATCAGATAGGAGCAAATGGATTCTGACAAGGCGTTTTCAGGTTTTCAAAAGGCCGGTCTTCCTGCCGCCCCGAGGTTCCATCTGGACTTATAATCTTCCCATTATGAGACAATCAGAAGAGGTCGCTTGGAGAGGTTTTATCTCCCGCCTCTTCCGCGGAGGCCTGATGAAACATGCATGAGTGTCCTGCCGATACGGAGCCCCGCTTTCGGGGCTGGGCTTTGTCCCCGGGCTCAGCCTGCTGCCAGTGGCCGGGCCCAGCGCCGCCGTCTCTGGAGGTTAACTCCTTCAGGAGGTCCGGTGGCCTTGCTGCCAATCTCTGAGGCCCACGATGCCCGGCCTTCTGAGGTGACGGATGCTCACTTAGCCAAACACCGTGGCTTCATTTCAGACGGGACTTCTCTATGGTGACTGCCTAGTTTGGAACTGACCCCGAATCCGAGACAGCGCATGAGCACTGGGGTGTCCTCTGAGTTCTGAATGACAAGCCGTGTCTCACTGGTTGCCTCCTCTAGACCAGGGAGCAACGTTCTTGTACTCAGTCTCTTTATTTGTATACTGGAGGTCCTGTGCTACGAGATGAAGCTAAAACATCACCGAGTCATGTGTAAATACTAAAGAGCTCTCTGCTAGTTAATATGAAATTATCAGTATGAGTAACCTAATTTTCCAAACTTTTAGTATTTATTGCACATCAAATCCTTTGCGCCTGCCATGCTATGATTACAAAGAGGAATGAGGTTACAACTACTTAAGATCTCAGACATAAAATATAGAAATAACATGTTAAATGTCAAAATAACTCAGAGGTACAGATGTCAATAGAAAACTATCTCCCAACTGGTGTATCTGGGAAGAAAAGTCATTCAAAACCTAGTTGAGCATCTACTACGTGTCAGGCAATTAAAATATCATTTATTTTATATAACTATTCAGTCCAGTAGATCTTATTTCCATTTTACAGAAGAATAAATGCTGTTGCTCAGAAAAAGATTAAACAAACTGCCTGAAATGTCATACTTTTGTAGGTATAGGAACAGAATTCAAATAATTTATATTCTACTCCAAACCAATTCTTTTCCCAGCAAATTGTACTTCCCAGTTGTATTGTCTGTTTTATGTAATATGACACCATAAAAAGCTACCTCTCTGTATTATATCATTATAGTATATCAGATTATCATATCATCATTTATTAATGTGGGTTATGCATATATACACATATAAGCTCCTTTGTGTATACACATAGCTTCCATTATTTAATATAAACAAAATACAGATAACATACCTGACTAAACAATTACAGTCTAAAAATGGAAAACAAATGTGCTTAATTCAGTTTGTATTCAGCTCTAGAATCAATCAAATGGACTCTTCATGGTTTCCTCCAAAATTCACTTAATTGTTTTTAATTACAAAAATGCCTTGCATTTGACTTTACAATTTTGTGTATTTAAAGAAAAATCTTTTTAATTGTTCCATGCTCATGTTAAAATGTGGGCTTCAACTTTTTTGAAAGGTTTTCTTCTTCCTATTTCGTTGAGACCAGGAAGCGGAGAAGATGTGATAGGAGTTCTGAGTTCTGTGTTAAATTCTTAATGTGAATGGCCATGAAGGCTTTATGTGAACCTTGGGTGAAGACAGGAGAGCAATTTAATATATATTTTTTAAAATTTGTTTTGACAGAGAGAGAGACACACACACACAGAGACAGAGAG
This sequence comes from Craseonycteris thonglongyai, assembly GCA_004027555.1. Taxonomy (NCBI): domain Eukaryota; kingdom Metazoa; phylum Chordata; class Mammalia; order Chiroptera; family Craseonycteridae; genus Craseonycteris; species Craseonycteris thonglongyai. The sequence continues at coordinate 200,607 of PVKE010000029.1, read as the reverse complement.
AGAACTGAACTGGCGGAACTCCCCAGTTCAGCATATGGGTCCGCACGGTCCGGGGTCGGGATTCGATCCTCAGTCCCCAGGGCTGCAAAGTGAGTGCCTAACCCACTGAGCCATCCTGGCTTCCCCGATTTTAATAGGAGAGCAATTTAAACGTGCTAAGTTTTGAAGGACTAGGTGAGTCTTAAATGGACCCTGTTGTAGCAGGTTGTCTTTTCCAAAGAAAATTCTGGAATATGCGCCTCCCACACACTCTTTTATAAACTTACCACCACTCATCCATAGATACAGGCCCTGTCCCCTTCCTTCAAACCTGGGTGAACTCTCAGGACTGATGTGCCCAAACAGTATAGGCAGCTGATAACTTGAGGGTTCTAATATTAGAGTCCAAGTAATCTGGCTCCAAACTAGAACGGAAAAAGCACACTAGGGAACACTAAGTAAAATAGTCTTTAGTTAATAACAGTGTATTGATATGGGTTCATTCGTCTGACAAATGCACCCTGTGAGGTGCTCGCGATTGGGAAAACTGGGCATGGACTATATTTAGCTGTGTTATCTTTGAAACATCTTCTGTAAATCTAAAACTCTTCTTAAATAAAAAGTTTGCTTGAATAAAAGAAGGAAAAAAGCAATGAGAAGTATAGTATATGCAACAGAACTTTTTGTGCTCAAAACTATGTACCCATATTATATACGTATACCAATGCATAGTAAAAGGCCCCAAGGTATATACACCGAAGAGCTGAACAATGAATATGCATGCACACCTCAGGGTTAGTCGAGTTTAACTCTAAGGAGGGAAATTTATATATTTCTCTAGCGTGTCAATGCTTTACAATGAGAAATTTTCCTTGCATGTACATTCATTTTTTTTTGAGCTGAGGATGGTAAAATAACAAAGGCCGTATTTAAAGATGTGTAGAGAGTAGTAAGAGAACCTTTCAGACCAGGAGAACATCATAAGAAAAAAGGTCAAAGCTTGTAATGTGACTTAACCCAAGTTCTCCTCTGAGGAGAAGTGAGGTACAGTGGAAAATACAAAAATACGAAGATGATCGTTTCTGTGCCTACAAATTACTCACATTCTATTTATGAGTTTCCATCCCATGTGCACCCCCGTGAACTTTTACCAGGTCGTCTCACACGGAGGGTGCGTAACTCGGAGATGCACCTGCTCTGCTCAAGTGCTGGGGTGGGGTGTGGGGGGGGGGAGCGCAAGGCATCGGTTACCTCGGCCAATGGCAAGTGGTCTCGCCTACTGAGTAAATGGAATAATCTCTCCCAACAGTCGCCTTTTCCAGCGTCTTCAATTATATCTGAGATGCTGCTGTAAAAACTGGCATTTGAGCAATAACAAGTCTTCGCAATTCTCTCTTCGGGACCGGAGAGCCATGAATTATGCATGTCTATGCAGATTTTTCACCTGTGACAGGTGCTGTACGGGCAATTTCCCTGACATATTAAGAACCAGCCCCAATAGCAGTAACGGCTACAAAGGAGACATGCCTGTCGGATGACTTAACCCTTTCGCATCGCCCGGTGGCGAGAGAAGGCTGCGGCCCTGAACTGGGTGATGGGGGTGCGTCCTGCAAAGGCCTGAGCCAGTTACACTCAGAGAAACCAGGTTCGGCTCCTGGTTCCCCAGGTAACCGGTGAGCCCTAAGGACTCAGGACGTGTTCTCCCAGTGACTGGTCTTGTGTCTGGGAGAGAACCCCGCACGGGGGGACCCGGAATTCCAGGCACGGCGGATGCAGGTGCTGTCCCCAGGCAGCTGAAGGGCTGCTGTACGTAGTACCTACGGGGTCCGGCAGAAGGGACGCCCCTTTTTGTTTTGGATGAGCTGGTAATCTCTAGCAAATCTTTTATTACAAAATCACAAGCTTGTAATTGTGTGAGAGAACGCGATCACACTCAAGTGCACTATGTGACATTTTAGATGGAGTCCTGAAACTGTGCCCCACGAGGCACAGCAAGCCCTACGACGTTAAGGTGCTACTTCTGCCGGCCTCTGTGCGTGTGTAGAGACACGAATCATTGTGTCTCTATGAAGATCCACAAGGATTGGCGCATCGTCACCACCATCTGAAAACGCGTGAGCTGTGTGAGAGGGATGTTCATTTTTATTTATTTACCACATGTCTTGGGGTGACCTTGGTTAGTCAAATCATATAAGTTTCAAGTGTCCCATCCTCTGTGCATCGTCATTGCTCTGTGCAGTCACACCTAGAGAGGGAAGAGATGGGAGTTGGAAGGCGTCTCAGCGGCCCGGCTACCTAGCCTCTCTCGGCATCTGTCCTGTCAAGTGTGAGGTGCGTTCTGTCAGGGGAACGCAGGACCGTCCACTCAAGTCTTGACGTAGTTCATACGTGAGAGACGTTGAGCTGCAACAAGGCACTTCTGTGGGAGCACCTGTCCCCGTCACCCAAGACAGAGGTCATGGGGACCTCGCTCCCCCCAGACGTCGCTGTCTCCCCAGATAAGGCCGACTCCAGGAGCACACTGAGACCCGGGCTAGTCTTTTCATGCACTTGCAGAAAGCGGGGCTGCAGATGCTTTCGGCTGTTGTTTGGCTGGTCAGCTCTGTCGGACCCAGGACCATATCCTGGCTTCGCCACTTACCATGCAGGGAACTTCTGGGCTTCTCAGCGGGGACTTCGCTGTTCTCTTACATCTGACAGCGTTATGAGGATGACGAGTTCACATTCACGAAGCCCTCAGAGTTGGCTGGTACCCGGCAGAGGCTGCGCGCGTCCTTTCTTTTATCATCTCATTCGAGGCTGAACTGCGAGCTCATCTCTGCACCTCCCGTCTCATCAAATGCCCGTTCTCTCTTTCCTTAACAGAAGGCGAGGAGCTTGTCATGGGAGACGCCAGGTGACCAACTTCCCTGAGGAGGGGTGCAACTGGTCACCTCTAGGCCATGTCTTTTCCTATAAAACTGAGAGTTAACGTGATGGAGTCAGATGGACACACATGAGGATAATACGCCTTAACGCATGTGAAGTTTTAAGCTCTAGCTATTCAGAGTTACCTAGGAGAGAGAGGGAGATACAGGGAGATGATGGATAGGTGATGATTAATAGGTAGATGATAGATAAATAGATGATAGATATATAGAGCGATACAGAGGCTGTTTTTCTGGATTTGTTTGAGTTTGCTAAAGCAAATCCTGGGTCAAGGACTCGAGGCAAGTGGTTTATTTGGAAAGTCATCCTGGAAACGTGAGTAGAGGTGTGGGGATGGGATACAGGCAGAGGAGGATACAAGAGAAGAAGAGCAGGTACTAAGCAAAAGGGAGGTCTGAAGAGAAGATTATCTCGAGATAGTTATTTGGAACCCCTCAAGTACAAGCGCTGCTGAGATAACATTCTAGCCGTGACGTCATTAGAAGCACTCATATCAGTAGGGGGGGGTGGGATGATGGTGTGATAATCAGTGAGAGGTTTAGGCAGGCGATGAACTTGTAAAGCCGGAGATTGTGAACACAAGTGTGAGCTGAAAAACATGAGATAAGGAAGTCCCGGAAGAAGAGAGTATAGGGAAGAAGAGAAGCGGAGAATCTAGCCCCATCTTATAGCGTGACATTGTTTTTACTGCCGGGTTTTAAAATTTAAGCAGTGACTATGCGGGGGGCAACATCAGTTGGCAAAATAATAGCGGTTTCGGTGCACAGTTCTCTCATGCGTCCTCTGTGTGGCATTGTGTGCCACCACCGAGTCCGTTCTCCTTCCTAGTTTTGAGGGAGAACTTGTTCCATGCACCTGTGCACCCTCAGTGACAAGTAAGCTGTCTGTCCCACCACATTCTCAACAGACGATAAAGCATTGGAAGGATAGAAGGATAATCTTTTTATGATCGTAGCCACATTTACAGTCTTCAATATTATGTCTCTTTTATAAATTGAGAAATACTGGATACTATGGGTACTAGAAGTACTATGGGCACTAGACGTCAGGTGTGGAGACCAAATCAATAAAAACTGATTTCTGTCCTCTCTATTTACTGTGGAAACTCGGTAAGAGGCGTTCCTGATGACGGTATCGTGTGAGTTTTACTCCTCATGATGCTAACATGATGGATCACATCGATAGATTTTCATATGTTGAACCATCCTCGCCTCCCAGGGATAAACCCCTCTGGATCATGGTGTGTAATCCTTTTGATGTTCTCTTGAATTTAGTTTGCTAATATTTTGTTATTTTTCATTCGAGTTCATCAGGAATATTGGCCTGTAGTTTTATTTTCTTGTAGAGTCTTTGTCTGGCCTTATGAGTTTTGAAATGCCCCCTCTTCTATTTTTTTTGGAGGAGTTTAAGAAAAATTCTGGATGAATTCTATAAATGCTCAGTAGAGTTCACCTGTGAGGTAATTTTGTCCCAGTTTCTCTTTGTTGAGATGTTTTTTGATTACAGATTCCATCTCTCATGCTGTTGGTCTGTTCAGGCTTTCTGGGGTGAGAGGTTGTATATTTCTAGGACTTTATGCATTTCTTTTAGGAAGTCCAATTATTTGGCATATACATTTTTTTAAATAACCCCTATGCTTCTTAAAAAAAACTTTCTGTTGCATTGATTCAAGTGTCTCCTCTTTCATTTCTGATTTTATTTAAGTCTTTTCTCTTTTTCTTGGTTAGTCTAGCTAAGGGCTCTCAAAGAGATATGTGGACTTTCACATTCTTTGCAGCATCATTCACCAATAGCCGAGGCGTGGAATCAACTTAAATACCCATCAAACAGGGAATGAACAAAAAATGCGTATACAACCAGTGGAATATTAACCGACCTTGAAAAAGGAGGAGATTCTGCTATTTGTAACAAAGAAGACACTATGCTAAGTGAAATAAGCCGCAACAGGACAAATTGTACATGACGTCATATATGAGGAATTTAAAATAGTCAAATTCATAGAAGCAGAGAATTGAATGGTAGTTTCCAGGGGCCTGTGTGGGGAGCAGGGAATGGGGAGATGTTGATCAAAGGCTACAAAGTTTCGATTATGCAAGATGACAATGTCTTAGAGGTCTATAGAACAGCACAGTGCCTATAGTTAACAACACTGAATTGTATGCTTAACATTTTGCTAAGGGGGTAGATCTCAGATTAAGTGACATCATCTCACACACACAAATAATAATATAGAAAAAGAGGGTGCGAGGAAACTTTTGGAGGTGATGGTTATGTTTATGACATAGATTGCAGTGGTGGTTTTGTGTATGTATTCTTACCTTCAAACTCATTAAGTATTAGATATTCAATATAGATAGCTTTTTGTGTGTCAATCATAGCTCACTAGAGTCATTTTAAAAATGAATAAAGATATATCTTTATACATCCTGAAAAGTGAGTCCACGAAGTTCTTCGGCATAGTAGAGCATCCGTCACTTCTGTCCTCCAGTTTTAGTATCTGTAAAATGTTAGTAACAGCCAGGGGACTAGACTTTGTGGGCACTCATCGTGCCGTTAAGGGGAAAGTGACTAGATATGTTTTAAGGTTGAATTATGGAAATTAAAGAGTTCATTAAAATCTCTACGTAAGCCCTATTGGGAGAAAAAAGCACTCTCTTTGCAGTTAGCTGTTCAAATCACTCACTGGAGCTGTAAGGGAACATCTCCTATTTTAGGATTTCTGTTTTAAACATCCCCCTCGAGTATAAGAAATGGTTTCCTAACCTCCTTTTCTTCAGGATGTGCCTCTGTCTGTCTCTCTTTGGAGGCTTGCAGCTCACCATACTTTCTTTCCTATGTGGTTAGTGTGCATGCACTTCCTATACCGAGCTATGCAAGCCATGGGTTCATTTATTTAACAGACATCTGGACGTGCCCCATCTACCCCAGCCCCCCTGCTAAGTGTGAGAGGTGCGTAGAAGTCACTCTTGTGTCATCCTGGGAGATACACTCCCAGGCAGGAGGATGGAGACAGGAGTGACGTTTTAGAGGGAGGAAGGAAGTTGAGGGAGGACCTGAGGACGTTGATGTGTTTTGCTTGAGTGTTTGAGTAAATAGTACAGTTCTAGACAGAGACGAGGGCCATCGGAATGGAGTGCGCTGTGGCAGTTTGGGACATATTTGAGAATGCTAAGAAACAGCGAGATGAACGTGTCTAACAGGATGTGGTGGAGTTGGGTCTAGAGTTTGGTGGGACAGTAAAGAGGGAGGTAAAAATCTTCCACTGTGAGTGTCCAATTAGCAGCCCTGAACCCCTGTCCCTTTGTCGTTGTTACTAACACACAGAAAAGATGACAAAAGTGGAGGCTGAGAGGGACTGAACGTGTGCTAGGCCTCTAATTTGTATAACATCCCATTGTAGCGTTCCCCTGTTTATGGCATGCGCTTTATCACCGTTACTCATTTGAAGGAAACGGAAGTTCAGGAAATGAAGGGACCCCCTGCTGCGAGGACCCACCCTTCCATCTGGTGGACCCCACAACCACGTCTAAAAATACAGTCCGCTAAGCAGGGGCCATGCTGTCTTCTCGTGGAGCTGGTTGACACCTGCCATTCCGTGTAACATTTTCATCCTTCTTTGCCCTGCAAATATTTTGTAAATAACTGACTTTAAGGTACCTTGTCTTGTCCATAGAAGGGGCTGGAAAGTGTGCTGAATGGAGGGATGAAGAAATAAGTGAGTGGCCAAAAGATTAAGCTTGACATTAAATATTCCAGGGCTAATTATGGAAACAAAGTGTGAACACAACCAGATCTCACTCTCCCCCCAGATCAATGGAAGAACAGGGCTCCAACTATTTAAGAAGGCCTTCTAGATTCTTCTCAGGCTGGCCCCATGTTTCTTCCAAACTTTCCCCTACATTTCCTGTCTATTTACTATTTATCCCTCTGCCACCTTCACTTGGTGGCTTTTGCTTATCATTCTGCCTGAAATCTTCTCTCCTAATCCTTCAGGATCTAATTCCCAACCCCTTTTCCATGTGCAGTAGGTGACTTTTCATCCCTCAAGACTTTCCAAACTGAGGCAGATTAAAAAATATATATATTCCCATCACTCCATGTGAAGCACCTGAAAGGAAAATATGTATTTCAGTCATGTTCCCCAGATTTTAAAGGAAATTTGCATATGTTTAATTTAAACTATTACAGTTGTCATCAACATTGATAATATGAATATTCCAAATACCTAGAAAAGCAATGAGTAATAAAAGTGTCAGGAATCAGGACACCCCTGTGACCTTGGTCTGCCCTTCAGCCTCTGATTCTCTTTTGGTGAAGGGGACAACTTTCATAGACTCTGCCTTACAGGTGTAAAAAATGGAACTTAATTTTCATGCCATTATTTTTCATGATCAAGAAAGTAAAGAGACAGCACAGCCACCACCCAGAGCCCGCTTCACGCTCCATTGAAATCTGATCCGGGCGCCCTGTAATCGGATTCGGACCCTGATCCCCGGTGCAAACGAGTCTGGTGGAAAAGCCTCCTCGCTCCGTAATGCAGCCTCTCTCAAGAGGGAAAGCATTTTCCCAGTGAAACAGGAAACGCAAAGGAGTCCTTCGCTCGCTGGTGACCTGGCTGCGCACTCAGTAAACATTTTCTCCCTAGAAGCCCTTTCCCGGGTTCCTGCTGCGAGTTTCCATCCACATCTTATTAAGTGACGTCTAAGCGGCTATGACTGTGTGTTAATGGGGTGGGAGCGGGTCTATTTTGAGGATGGATTCATTAGATGCTAATTGCACAGAGTGTCCGAGTTAATGCCCATCTCTTCTGTTTATATATCCCTTGGCCCCTGATGGTAATGGCTTAAAAAAAAAATCATCTATCACCATGGTAACAGAGGAAGCCATAAAGAGCCAGTAGAGGTTGACCACACCAGGGAGCGAAAATCTGTAAGTGCAAAGTAATTGCATTTGAAACAGGGTGTCCGTTTTCAGAATAAGAGCTTCATGCCCAGACCAGGAGAGAGCGGCCACGACACTGGGCGTTCCCCTCGGGGTTTGGCAGCCCCGTCGCGGAGCCCAGGTGGATGGGACGGCCAATAGCAGGCCAGTTAGGAAAAGCGAGTGGAAGGTAGTGAGTTACCTTAGAAGAGCTGCTAAAATGCAGGTGCTTCCCGAACAGGGTGGCCTTCACACGCTGTCCCTGGGACGGTGGCATTCCCCACGAATCTCTCTGGAGGTGATAGCTCTTCGGAGCCGCGTGGGGTCAGCAGTGCCTGGCAGGGGCCAGCCCTTTCCTTGCTTCTGCCAGCGCTGTGTCATCTGGAGGGGGAACCTTGGGTGTCACCGCCAAGCATCTCCGTGTGGCCTAGCGACAGGGAGGGGGCCTAGCCCTTGAGCCGCCACTGCTTCCCGGGGCAGCAGACGCGGCTCTCAGGTTGTGATCACCTGCTAACCGCAGCTCTCCCACCTTAAGCTGATGGGAGCGGGGTGGGTGGGGGGAGCAGAGGGGATGGATCTGAGACGAGTCAGGACTGGACGTGCTGCTGTTGCTGCTGGTGATGGCCTGTGTGCGTGCACCTGCGTGTGCTGTTCAAGATATACTGTCCTCGCTACGCAGCAGGCCCTTTGGCAAGGATTTGCATGCCAGGGGGTTATTTGTAAGGTGATCTAGATAAAGAAGCACCATCAGGGAGTTGAGGAATGAGACAGGAAAGGGAAGGAGGAAGGTCGTTAAAAACGCGCTCTCCAGCAGGTTGCCTGTCTTCTGGGGAGGTAGGGCTGAAAGTCCTTGGAACCTCAGGAAGATGGCGTGGTCCTTGCATGGGGACCGTCTGACGTAAGGACCCTCTTCATTCAGCATCAGCTGTGGGTGCCCCAGTGGGCAGCCACCCCCAGACCTCAGCGCCACCCTCGTGGGGGGAGGGGCTGCAGAGCTGTAATCACTCCGCAAATACTGGTTGTTTTAAGCCACTAAGATGAGCGTAAGGCAGCATCCCTGACACGCATGGGAATCTGACTCATACAGTGGGCTGTGAATTAATTGGATCACTCTGACTTCAAAAAACAAGGCACTTCCTTTGGTGTGGATACAGGAGACCAAAATTTAAGCTAATTACCTGGAGATCACTGATTTTATAATACTGGTTTACAAAGCAATGTGATAATTCTTCCAAAACTTTGGCCATTTCTGATTTAGATATTATATTTCCTTGACTTTTGGGTTGTTTTGGTAGGGACAATAATAGATATCCCTTTATCCTTTCCCCAAATTATGTCTTCTTAGAACTATCTTTCCTGGCAGATTCTAAGTATATCTATAATTTATTTCTTGGGAGAAACTGTAACTGGGCTTCTAGCCATTTGTTCACAAAAGGCAGGCGCCTTCAGTGTAGGGAGAATATTGAGATGGCAGGAGGAATCCCGAGTGTCTTGAGCCATAGGCAACATCACAGAATATGCTCTGGTCAACAGTTCAGGAGACCCGCCTTCCTGTTCCAGCTTGAGATACTGGGAAATTCATGTTCATTTTCTGGTTTTAACATTTTCAGTGGTGAGACGGAACAAGTAGAAGAGAGCTACAGATTTCATTTGCTGTTCATTTGTGACTTGGGCACAGGAGACATTGGGAACATGGCCCTGGATGGCAGGACAAAAATGAGAAAAACTCCACTTGACTCAACCAGCTACAAATCCATTTTTAAATTATTTATTAGATTCATTATTTATTAAATTCATTGATTAGTAAAATTACATAGGTTTCAAGCATATAATTCTATGATACATCACCTATATGTGCTCACTGCCAAGAGTCAGCTCTCCTTCCATCACCATAGATGTGACAACCCCTCCTTTACTACAAACTTATTTTAACATACGTTTTATATTGAGACTATAGATGTTGTTAATGAGCACTCCACAGCCAAAAACATATTTAAAATCCATTATCCTAAACAATTTTAAACATCTCTCTACACTGAAATCCTCAGACCCAAGTAAAGATACAGTAAAGATGATGAGTTTGAAGGTGAAAATGACTTCTTTGTTTCTTCATTTTAATTTCAGTTCAAATTTCCCTTTGAGCAAATGGGAGATATTTATCCTTCCAGCCATCTTTCTCCTTCATTCCATCTTTGGTGTGAGGTTTGTGATAATACTCCCTCCACTTTATCATGTCAACAGCATGCTGCAGATATGATGTCGGCAAATTATTGTTTTAGAAAAGTCTGCACGCAATTACAATCTATAGTTTATGCTGTACCTTAAATGGTAATAACAGTGCTTCGTTTTAGAAATGGCTGTTATAATCGAATCATTAAGATTCCATAACAAACTGCTATACACAACCATTAAGCTGAAGTAGTGTGTGGTTTGAAGATTTTTTTTTTTTTAATAGTGAGAACTGTGCTCTTAGCTCTTTGCTTTGTTGAGAGAACATTAAACCTCTTGGTGACAAATTTCCACAGAGACCAGAGTCTGTAAGGCCGTAGCTGAATCAAATATTTGTTAATGGAAATTAATGACAGCGATATAACTTCCTTAATTCAAAATTTCTTATTGAAGACATAAAGGTTGTACCAAAATACATACGATTGCTTCACATAAATTGACCAAAGATGATTAGGCCAAGAAGTTTCAATCACTTTGACGCCAGGAAGAGTCCAGACTTATAAACAGAATCTATACGAGCCTTGGAGCGAACGGGCTACTCAACCAGGAGGCGCGCTCTGTCTCCCTCCCATGAATAGTTCTCCACTTAACCTTGAAGGAACACTGAGTATTTCTGGGTCCTGGATCTCTCGTCTGTATGCTGAAGTGGTTGGACTATACTTTCTATGAGACACTTCTAGATGTAAAGGTATTGGCAGGTAATGATACAGTTACGTTATTAATAGAAATGTGATATTACTTCAGCTTCAAAACAGATTTCAGGTCTTACTCGTTTTGTCAAAAATCCCTTTAATATGTGCCCTAACTTTGAGCCTAAAGACTCAACTCTTCATGTGACATGTGGAGCTTCCCATACAGCTTGAGAGAGATGACAAAGGTCGTCTGTTTGTATACAGATCTTGTTAAGAGTCATAAAGGCCCTCATCGTCTGCAATCTTCGGTTCTGTCATCTACACATGGCAAAATTATGCACCGTTTGACTATTTTCTTGAGGAATAAAATAGATGATATAGAATTACTGACATAATATATGTGCTCAAATAGTAGTGGTTTATAACATAATTATGTGGTTAACAATATAAGTAACTTTAGCTCTATATCCATGTAGTCTTAATTATTGCAGTCATTGAAGTTATTAGTTGTTGTTTACAGGCTGTGTTGTCTGAAGTTTACTTCAAAACAGAGCTCAACCCATCCTTGGTGGTGAGCACACAATGTAATGCACGGACAAGGGACCATGCTTCCAAGACTTGTACACTTGGAAACGCTGTCATTGTTATCAACCAATGTCACTCCAATACATTTAACAATGAAAAACAAACCAACAAAAAACGGAGCTCAAAGTGTCTAAACGCAATGAAAAATTGGTTAGTGTGTGGGAAGCACACAGAGCCAGAGCAAATTCGATCAGGGAGCTCACAGTTTGGCCGTCTCTGACCTCCGCGTCATTGTCTTCATCGATTGCCTTTGTCTTCTCCCACTCCTCTCACCACTTGGTGGGACTTGGCCAAGTCTTTAAGGTTCGTGGCTAGAAAGGAACGTCTTCTCGTGTGTAGGGACCATTGGGAGCACTCTGAGGAACTCTGATCGGCCATGCTTGGGCCTTCCGTCCCTTCCTGAAAACCACCGCTGTGGTGCAGGAGAGGCCGTGCTGATTAACCGGGATGGAGCCAGGTGCCCGGCGGCCGTTCCTCCGTGCAGTACGAGACCCAGGCAATCAGGGAACTCCTCCTCATCTTAGGCGTGAGGGCAGGTGGCTTATATCGACCTGAAAATGAAGTTGGCCGGATTAAAGCCGCTGAGTGAATGCGCACGAGCTCACAAGTACATCGGTGGTGTCCAGCAAGCCTGGTCAACAATACGTGACCTCTATTGAGATAGTTCCAAGCCCTCCCCTTGCAGGTTTTTCTGGTTTCTTCCACCCCATTTGTAAGAGCCACTGTGATTCATGTTCAGCAAAACCAGTGTGTACCTTGGAGTGATTCTCAGGGCCTGGAAAATGGCTTTAATCCTTGTGGTGGTAACAGCTTCTGCATTTAAAACTCACCAAACTCAAATTATAACATTTTAAAATTTCAATCAAAGTGAATTAAAACAATAGGTACAAACGTATTCAAATCGAACTGTTTCAATTCTCCTTATAAAGTTGGGAAATATTTTAATAAGGCATGAAGGGCAAACTGAACCATAACGGAGTGAAGATTTAATCTGCTCACACGCATGTCTATTTTACCAGCGTGCACATTTGAATGTGAATAGGAAAAGGCTCCATGAGACAGACATGTGTCCTGTAGACAGCTTTGGCTGAATTGCAATTAACACTGTAAAATGTTGGAAGGCTGAAATAGTAAAATGTGATAGCAGAACTGACTTCCTCGATATCAAAGATTGAGTGTGAAGGAGTCGAAGAGAGCAAAAGAAAACCTTATTTTCCAGACATTTCTCCAAGTGTATCTGAATCAACTGCCTTTTATGTCACGTGAATCAAATCCCATTTTAAGATCACATGCTGAGTTGCTGTTTTGAGTGTCTCCTAAATTGGAAACTTTTGAGGTACAGAAAAAAAACAAAAACCAAAACAAAACAGGCACTAACATAAAAGTTCAAGAATAAAATGTAGTGCTTGCAATAAATCCCAAGTCTTAACGGCTTATATGTGTGCTTTTCTGAAATGATTGGTATTTGCAGCAACAGGAAGGGGTGGGGTTGGATGGGGGTGTAACTGGTGAAAGAGCTAAGCTTTCTGATCCTGACATGCAGCTCCATTCAATAGAAGATACACACTGTTTATAAATAACCCACAGCCTGTGATGTGGGAAGACGTCGCTTCGTGTTCTCCCGATGCGGATGTTTTGGTTCTGTTATTCCCAAGAGCAGGTCAGCCAGACTAAATTGTTTTCAAGACCATTGGAATTCATGGCCATGTGGATGTCCTGACTTGGGAGGATGATGTTTTACTCAAAGAGAATTGGATCCTTCATGGAGCTCTATTTATATGGTGGAGGTTCAGGTGGAGGGACACAATACAGGTGTGACTGAGAGTCACACTTCCGGGTCATGCTGGCCTGAATGCCCTCAGACTGCTTTCCGAAGGCCATCATCACAGTGTCACTTGGACTGGTTGTATAGAGTGACAGCTATTCACTGGCTGGGCAGGCTCTTTCATGCCGGAGGTAGGTGCACATCTGTCATGCCACTAAGAATAGACATTTTCTTTATAGAGAAACAGAACGGATAAACTTCCCTCATTTGCATTGAGATGACCTCTCTTTCTGTATCATAGGCCACTTCATTGTCTTGGGCATGTAAAGGCAGTAAGCTCAGGAGGGGAACTGCATGCCTCAGCGAGTCCATGGTCACATGAGCTCACATGGAAGGTGCAAGCGGTGTGTGCACCAGGTGGGCCCAGAGGAGGTGGGCATGTTCTATATCAGGATGTTTTTCTCCTGGATATGCAATAGTCATATGCATGTTCCTCTCCTCCTTCTCCTCCACTCAGTAATCGTTCCTCATTCTCTATTGAGTTAGGGTTGTTTTTAATTCAAAGTTGATGATCAGATACAAACTCGTAATTAAATAAAATGATTCTTGTTGGGAACAACATTTATCTGTCATTTGTTATAAATCCATTTCAAAACATTTGAAGTAGCTTTTTAAATGACTGAATGCTGCTTATGGCTTTGGATTTCATAATTTCAAAAGGACATAAAATTAAAATTCACAGGTGCTTTGACAACTTCCTAAATGTTACAGATTTTAGCCTTATTGTCAATGTCTGTGGCCTTTTCAGGCTCGGAATAGGTATTTGAAAGTATATGTTGGTATTTGCACTTTCCCAAATATGCCATTTCATGAATTCATTTTCTTGCTCCGTCTCCTCCCCTCTCTCTCCCACTCCCAATAGTATAACAAAGATAAGTGAAGAAGAGGGTATTTAAAAAAATATTTGTTTTTGTTGTTTTTGACAGAGAGAGACAGAGAGAGAGAGACAGAGAGAAGGGGGAGGGTCCAGAGCAGTCTCCACAGTTGACAGCATTAGTTTTCCATATAGTTTCACTCCATAGGTGGGTGCGGGGCTGCGCAGGGCAGGAACTGGGCCGGGAGCCTCCCGCATAGGCCCCGGCAAGAACTGAGCTGAGGGCACAGCCCAGCTCAGCATATGGGTCCGCCTGGGCCGGGGCCTGGATTCAATCCTCGGGCTCCGGGACTGCAAAGCGAGCGCTTAACCCGCTGAGCCATCCCCGCTCCCTCAAAGAAGTTTTAAGACTTCCTGGCAGCTCTTCTTTTTATCATGACATGGATTCTTAAAGCATTTGTTCCCTTGCTTTGTAAAATGGATGATAATCCAGACTTCACTTTCACATGCTGGTGGAAGAGGAACTCACTCCCAATTAGAGGAGCACTTTAATCTTTGTACAGCTCTGAAGATAAATCTTTAGATAGAGCAGATTATGTTGGCCTATCTCAGATCATACTATACAGAAGAGATACCATTTCCGTTTTGCTCCATAGTTTACAGAAATAATAAACGTTAGAAAGCAATAGCATGTGAGTTGATGAGTCTTTAATCTTTCCAACGGAAAGCCAAGGAGCCTAGCATTTCTCCTTTTACAGGTAAGCACCTCTCTTTCCTTAATGGTTGAATTAATACCAGTCTATTACTTCAGTCAATTACCTGATCTGTTATTTCTCCTGTCCTGCTTATAAAGTAATGGCAAGTAATGGTTATTTCAAATCGGGCTTCTCTGTGCATGTTTTCTTGACAGCTATAGAAATCTGTCTTTTGAAATGTGGTGCTTGCTGGGCAGGGATGCATAATTTAGCTTGCATGATTCGATAATAAAAACTCCACTTGTCAGTGTACCGTCGCTCTTGCTGGGTCCCATTTTCCAGCAGCGTCTGCATCCTTGGTGCCCAGTGATCTATGCGTACTTTTCATCTGATGGAAATCCTACAAAGAAGAGAAAAGCATCTTTAAAGTGTCTAAAGTTGTCAGCATACTCTTTCAGCTTTCTACCTTCTCAATGCTAGGTATCTTCCTTCTGAAATAGCAGCAGAACAACATGTGCGACTCGGCGTAGTTTCTAAGGAGCTACACAAGCTTTCCCTTTTGCACTGAGCACACAGTGACCACATCATGATCCTGGCTGCTCTCGGAAGCCCCGTTCAGCTGCCCTCCTTGTGCTGATTCTCTGGCCACATTCAGCCTTGCCCAGCTCCTGAGTTTATGCCAGTGAAGTCCGACGAGCTTACGGGTGCTCAGTAGCTGCTCCAGGATTCTTATCTAGATGGGCTTAAAGACTGCGTGTTTGTGCAAGTGTGGACTTGGGGTTAAGGGTGTTGGGAGACTTGTACTAAAGCTTTGTTTCATTAAGCATGGCAGTTTAACTAATATTGGCAGTTAGAGATGAATAAAAGTACTAAACATTTTCATAATACTTTTATATGATTTTTATTATAAAACTGAGAACACAGCGATTTTGAGGAAGAACACGAAGATGTCAGGGGTTAGAGGGTGTGATGGGAAGACTTGCAAACCACCATTTTCTATCGGTGCTGCCAGTAGCTGTGTCCAGAGTGGATGATGCTGCGTCATCAGGCACCCGGATTCCTTATTAAACACGACGTTTCTTCTGTCACCACATGGCTGTCTATGTCTGCTATGAAAGCATGTCACTTACAACTCTGTAAAAAGAACTTATATTCTTTTCTTCCATCATAGATGACATAAACAAAAATTGATTTACCCACCTGCCAAAAAAAACAAACAAACCAAAAACAAAACCCTGAACAAATGAACAACATATAAAACTGCCTTTTAAAATGTGGGACATCGGATCATCCCATAAGGACAGGACACAAATGAAGCTGTATGATTGTGCCAAAGTATTTCCTGGAGAGTTTCTAGACCATAGAACAGGTAGGGGGAACCCAGAAAAAGCTTGGGGGCCTTCATGTCTGAGAAGTCAGGGGAGAGTACCAGAGAGAAGACTGCACAGAGAGAGGAAGAAAGTTCCAGAAACATGCGGAAGATCTCTGATTTTTCATGGATAAGACACACATGTGTGAGTAAAGCATCAGAGGGTGTGAAAGAACTGTTGGAGGGATTAGAGGGGACAAATCTTAGGCTCAAATGGTCTTGTATATGGTTACGTTTACAAGAGCTAGTTTGGATGAACTCATAATTCACGAAATATCAGCTAGAAGACTTTGAAGAGTTTTGTCTCAGTAATGGTACAAAGTTATTCCTGCACTCAATGATGTTCATGCCCTATGTAACGAAACAGAAAAGCAAGTACCAAAACTATTTGCAATAAATTAACTGACATCTGGAACACAGTTCAAGAATATTTATGGGTATACAAAACAGGCAACATACAACAAGGTAAAATTGGCTTCCAGTCCAAAAATATCATTTATGCAAAGAAGCAGAAAAATGTGAAACTTAGCAAATGAAAATATCAATCCATAGAAACCAATCCAGAATTGACACAGATAAAGAACAAGTAGACAAAGACACTGAAACAGACCTGATCTGACATGTTCCCAAGGTAGACAAAAGACTGAGCATGGCAAGTAGAGAGATGAACAAATACATTAAAGGCCTAAATCCGACCCACTACAGATGAAGAATGTAATGTCTAAGTTGAAAACTACACTGGATGGGATTAATGGAAGATCAGACATCCTGTTCTCACCAATTAGTCTTTTTCTCTTCACGGTGGCCAAGAAAGTCCTTTAAAAGTCAAGAAATGAGAGATTCAGTGACGCAACTGGGAATTTTAGTTTATATAAAATATATGAGAAAATGCTTCTGTCTTTCTTCACCACACATTCTTCCCCTAATGCCTCCCCTCTCTGCCTCTCTGACTGTCAGCTTTCACTCTTAGGATTTTCTGTCTCAACTTACTTCTCTCATGATTATGTCCAACTTTCATGCGTCTCTCAGAGTCCATGTCTTAGAAGATGAAAGATGGCCTCTGAGCAGCCGTGTCTTCTCATGGGAATGTTGACTAGTCCATTGCCTTAACCCATCCTCTTGGAACGAGATGTCAGGCCTCATCACCAGTGTACTGTGTGTGATGACCGCGTGTCCATCAGCCTTCGTTTTTGGTCCTAGTTTTCTCAGCACGGCTATTTTCCTGATAGAGCCCTGCATCTTCTCCTATCACACCATCCCAGGTAGACAGAAAGAGATACCTAAGCTAAGGTGACCAGATGTTAACATGGGTAAAGCGGGACACCATTGACCGGGGGTGGGGGAGGGGGTTCTTGATTAAAAATGGGGTCTATCTCCCGCCGTTCCCTAGCTTGTCGTGCATTCTTTCCAAATATCGGGACTTTTTAAAAATGCCGCGGGACAAGGGACAAATTGTTAAAAATTGGGACTGTCCCGCCCAAAGCGGGACGTCTGGTCACCTTAACCTATGCTCACAGAAAGGTATTTATGAAATATGTGAAACAATAACAATCCTTAGTTTTTATGAAATTCACATCTTTTCTTCAGCAGATTTACAGGTAAGGAAAGAAACACAACACATATATGTCAACAATAATGAGGTTCATTTTCATTGTTTCAATGTACCAATAGAAGCTGCCAAAGTTACACTTTTCTTGAGATTATTAGATATCCAGATGTCTTATATTCTCATTTTAGCCGTCTCTGTATGCTTGTAAGCCCCAGAATCCCATAATTAGCAGGATTAGATATGTATAGGGAGAACAGTAGAGGCCCCGGAAGATACATGTGTTCATAGTAACGAGCATCTATAAAGGACTACATTTCTGCCATCACTGGGTACTGTATGCCTAGGAGATTTATATTGCATTCCAATCCCGTTAGAATTGTCATTTCTACAAACACTTCTGTTCATCAGAGAGTATCTTTCCTGGTGGAATTCCCTCTAGGCTACTCTCTAATGATCAATAGCTTTGTTATCCAACAGATGTAGGAGGTGGTTAATGGGTCCCTTGTGTGTGGCATCCGGTAGGTTTCATTTATTGCGATGTTGATCCAGGAATTCTTAATCCTGCTAGTCCCCAGAGCTTGAACCATCTGCCTCTTGCCATTTTAATGTCTTTTGATTCAGTTTATTACTATGAGTAGCCTGGTTTTCTGGGAAAGGTGTGTGTGTGTATATATATATATATATATATATTTAAAGGTGTGTGTGTATATATATATATATATGACTGATTAAAATAAGTTATTTCTCAATCCTAACGGTGATATTATACAATCTCTATCCAAGAAAGAGAACATTAGTAATGCATTGGTTTTGAGTAAAAATCAATCTTATTCTACTGTTCATTCTTTCATTCATGTGTTCATCTTATTTTAATTGTGTATTTGCCCTGAGGCCAACCCTGTGCTAGGACAATAAAGTAATAATAATCACGGAACTCAGCAGCTTAAGTGTGGGCAATTATCTGTCTTTACAATTGGCATTTTGAGCCTATAGGCTTCATGAAAAATTACATATGTTAGCAAGCTTGTAAACAGTGTTTTTAAACACTGCCTATTGCACTTTATTTATGGGAATTGCTATGGAAAAACTGTAGCATATCCTCATTTTACAGTCTATCTATCTATCTATCTATCTATCATCTATCATCTATCTATCTACCACCTATCTACCATCTATCTATCAACTATCTATATCTATCTGTATCTATCTATCGTCTATTTATCATCTGTCTGTCTTTCTGTCTTGCCTGTCTGTCTGCCAATCTATTTAATATCTGTGTCTATCATCTATCTGCCTATCTATCTATGTGCCTATCTATCTATCTATCTATCTAATCTATCATCTATCATGTACCAATCATCTGTCTATCATGTCTCTCTGTCTTGCCTGTCTGTCCTAAAGCAGACCCCGAGGCAAGGATTTCAAAGCAGATCATTATCTTGGGAGACAATTGCTGAAACTATACAAGTGAGAAAGTAAAATAGGGGAAAAGAAGATGGTGTGTGCGTGGATGTGTAGGTTTAGCACTCTGAATGACTGGAACTCAAACCCAAACAGGTGTTTTCAAGAAACATTAGCACCTTTCTACCCAAATCTGGAGCAGCTGATGTCATTTGTCACTGATTCCTGTCCCCCAGCTGCTGAACATTGGCCTTGGTGGTGTGAACTGTCTTGTATCCTCAGATGGGGGTTGTGGGATAGAGAAACCTTGCATGGCCTGAAAAAGCCTTCAAATAAAGAAGCCAGGAGAGGAAGCCACTGTCGCCTTGCAAGTAATTAGCTACCAGAGTGGGAGGTGAACTCAGAAGTGGTCAAGGGCATATGGACTGGAACAGATACTCCTGCTATATTATCTCTGTGTTCTTTTATTACATGAAAGTTTGGTCATCCTTGCTAGTGGACAGCACTGATGGTAAGGAGGGGGAAAATGGGGACATTATTTGTACCAGGTGACACACAAACTTGTGGGGGATCAAGGACTGGATGTGAGAAATCCTGGATTTTGGCCTCTGCTCTTCCTCGGTACGAGTGATTGCTCTATTCTGTGGCAACTGCGGCTGCTCCACCTCCTACTATGAACTCAACTACCACTATTTTCTAACGACTGCTCGTTGAACTACAGTACTCGCATGCTGATTTGCCCTTCTGACCTACAGCACCCCCAGCCCAATAGCCATGTGCATGTAGCAGATAGCGAGGCAGTGGTTTTGTAAACGGGATAGTAAATGGCAAAGAATCGGGGAACTCAAAGTGAGAGCTGCAGAAAGGGAAATAGAATCGACTCCACTCTGAGAACAAGAAAAAAAAAACCCCAAGCAAACCAGTGAAACCCACTCCATCCAAGATTCTGACGATCATGCCTCTCAAACGCACTCACATTAACCCCGAATTCCCTCTAGGCACAATGCTCTGCAAAGATCCAGAATACCCTTTGGAGAGACCCGCTTGCTCTGCACCTTATTAGATCAGTGATCCTGAAAGACAGAGGTCTGTGCTGTTGGCATGTGATTGATACCAATAATACGTTCAGTAGTTCCAATTGTGTTATGCTGGTATTTGACATTTTTAGAAAACATATGAAAGGAATTCTTTTTTTTCTTAAAGGCAAAACCAACCAGCTGTTTGCTGGTCTATTTTTAAAAAAGGATAGGATTTCCCATGACCACTGGATACTTTATGGGCCTGGGTTCGTACTGACCCACGGAACCTCAGTTTGGAGGCAATGTCTGGCTACTTAATGAAGTCTTGCATTTATACTGTTTATACCTGGACTCTACGGAAAACGCAAATCTGAACGTGACATAAGCGTCAACTACTCTTTTACGTCAGGTTAATTTATTTCCAAACTTTGATAGCACTCTTGGGCTGCCAGGATCCTCTGGCTTAGACCCTGTCCCTGTCCCCACTTTCACCACATCCTCGTGTCAAGATGTGTGCCAGCATGAACCTGCCATCCTGAATAAGGGCCAAGGTGAGGAACACGTGCCCAGGAGGAGGCAGCGTTGTGCAGGAAGGACAACGGCGCCCCGTTCTTACCTGTCCTCCAGGCGACACACACTCACCTGGCGTGCAGTCTATTTGCTTTCTGGTTTTTTCCTCATAGATGGTCTCTTTGATTCTCACCCTATGCCCAGAATTTGATAACAAATTGCCCTACTTTTCTTTCCGCAGGCTACGGTCTTAGTTTTATCACGTGATTGGTCCTTTCTCACTGGGTCCTAAATGGCACAGCCAGAGCTTGGATCCACACAGGGGGCTCTCTGTCCTCCCTCGAAGTGCCTCCCGCATGGAAGAGCGCAGTGACTGAGAGGTGGCACCTATGCGCCAGCCTCGGTCTGAGTCCCAACGCTGCCATGTGTGAGGTTTGTGAGATAGCAAAGTGGACTTCCCTGGTCCCTGCTTGTTCATCTGCACAGGGTAGGCAGAGTGGCATCTCTCTCGAAGAGTTGGTACAAGACTTAAAGTTCTTCGGGTGTAATATCTGACAGATAGTAAGTTGATGTTTATGATAGACACACCCAGCTTTATGTACAAGAACTTTATCAATGGAATCGAGTTGGCATATCAGTGGGGCTGCAGTGGACTCAGCTTGACAGAAGTGGAAGTTGTGGCTGGAGCTCGTCTCTACTGACACGTTTGGATAGTTCAAGCGGAGCCATAGTAGATGACTACAGCTTCACACGGGGTGACAGGAGGGGTCAGCTGAAAGATTCACATTGCGGTAGGATGACAAGAGTTTTGTTGTTGAAAGGTTAATCTTGCCAAGAGTGCATGTGGAAAATGCATTAGAGGCAGAACTCTTTCTGACTTTCCAAGCGCATCAAAGTCTACAAAGTTGACCCGCCTTTCTCATTGGTTCATCATCTTTTCTAAAAGCTCCTGTGCAGATAGACCAGTTTTTATAAAATCAACCTAAATTTTCAAATAGCCTATCCAAGTTTAAGTGTTCTTTGTTCATTGCCAAATAGTCCCAACAATAAGATTAACTTGCAACAAGTCAGTATGAATGGTTGTAACTTGTTCTCCTGAAATACAATTTTATATTGTCCCACTCACTGGCAGGTAACAGACTGAAGTCAATGATTTCATTCTCTCCCTTTTTGCTGAAATATTGACACACAACAAAGACCCCTTTATCTCCCTAATTGCTGGTTCGCTAGCTGCTGGCATAGTGTTGTTTTTCAGAATTTCAAATATTGAGGTTGAAGTGACAATATATATATATCTGTACCACAAGCAAGTGTCACAAATAAAATAAAACAAAATAAAATTATAAGAGAAAGCACACAATAAATCAAGAAATCTACCACTGCACTTTCTCACCAGGAGAGATTTTTCTGAAACACAAATTGGATGCTGACAAATTTTTTTAAGACACAATGTAGAAGAGAAGGAAGCCCAATCAGAAGTTGAGTACAGTTGTCTATACAAAACATCCTTGTGGATCTGGGCCATGGACTTGGAGAGAATTGTCACAATGAATGAGTGGGAAGGTGTAGACTGGCCACATAGTCTCTGTGGTCCCTCCAATGAAGATTGAGTATCTTTTCTCGACCCTTGAATGGAACCTTGGACATGTGACTTGCTTTGGCCAATAGAATATTAGATGCACTATAGTCAGAAACTGTAAGGAAAGGAACATATTATTACTTGGAACCAATGACCGCCACTTGAGTAGGCCCACCTGGCCGACTGGAGATGGGAGAATGATGACCTGGACAGATGCCCAGCCATGCCAGCTTAGACCCAGGGCATGTGGGAACACCGTCCTACATCACACAGCTCCAACCACGTCATCCCAAACCAGAAATCCCACATAATCCACGCAGTCATGAAAAATACACCAGTGTTAATCACTCTTAACCTTTTCTAATTGTATCCCACTGTGTTTTTGAAGGCTTTCTATATACAGTAGGATGGCTTTTTAGTGTGTCAACCTGGCTAGATGGATCTGCATTTTACAGAATTCCTTCTTCCTGGATGTTTTCTCTGAAGTTGGGCCACCAGGGAGATGCTTGCAAGGTTTGAAAGGCAGCAGAAATGTATGAGTGATTTCATAACGGACAGAGCTTCTGGCTGTGCAGACTCAAGCAGGCGGTGTGTGTGGCTTCAGTCCGTTCCCCGGGGGCTCTAGCTCATGCCTGTGGGGCTGTGCCCCGCTCCTGCTACCTCCTTCCTGACTGCCTGCCCCACCAGAACTTCAAACACCAGCATCAGCAGTCTTGGAGACACAGCCTCACAGAGGCTGCCTAGCTAGGTCCACGACTATTACGCCAACTCCTTGAAAAGCTACCTTTGAGACGTCCTTGGGGTTCTGCTTTTCTAGTTGAGCTCTGACTGGTAGATACAGCAGTGGATAATTCAGACAAAAGGCTCTGAGAGTCTACAGGGGCCATGTATAAACTGTCTTATTATGCGAGTTTTTAAGAAGAAGAAAAAAAGAAAGCAAAAGTTGGGCCAAGTTCTCAAGAATTTTCATACTTGGAGATTAAAAGAGGAGTTTTTTCTGCACCATGAAACTACAGCAACCTTACGTTCCCATCTGCTGTCTGTTGGAGAACTGAAGTGAGGTCGTTTGTAACACTCGTAGGAACTCTGCGGGATTAGGTTGTCAGTCGCTAGTAAAACGTTCCGGTTTCTACCAGTGGGAGCTCAGTTAAGTTGTTTGGGACCTTGGGCAATACATGTCAGATAACAGCCTGTATCAGGCCTTTTATAATTACATGCTGACCTATTACTACTACCACTATTACTACTACTACTACTACTACTACTAGTACTACTACTACTTAATGTTGGCCAAAAAGGACTGTCTGAAGAGGAAAAAAGATTTTAAATTTAATTTCAACATCCTTCAGCTTTTTACCTTTGATAGAGGATTTATAGTTGATATCTTTAACCTTTTACGGTTTTAAAACCCAATGAAAGCAACATTTTATGTCCCACAGTTGTGGGACAACTGCTGAGATTCAGTACCCCGGGAGGTCACGTGAGGAGTCTGCTCCCAGGCCGCTGGGCAGACGCTGAGATTCTGTGGACTGTGTGCTGAGAAGACAGGTGTCGCACCAGGTGCTTTTCTCTTGGTTGCTTTCGGGGCAGTCGCGTGCAGTGACAGGGCTGAGCACGTCACTGACCTAACAGGGAGGAAGGCCTGTGTGGAAAGAGGGAGAGGGCGCTCCTCGCTGTCTTGTAACTATGGGCTCAGCACCGTCAGGCAGCCAGTTCGGCCACTTCCTCCCTGAAGGCAGCAGGAAGACGCGGTGTGGATCGTCGGGGCCCTGGGGGCGAGTCTAGCACAAGTGTGACTCCCCCGCTGGTGAGTCTGTGGTGGGCCGTGGACAGCGCTGCACGGGTCCCCTCCAGCACAGGGCCCACTGAATGCAGCGTTGGGACCAGGGTGGCATGCGCACGCTAATCCTGAGGGGATAAGTGGTGTGACTGTAACGAGCCCTCCCATCGCCTTTCTTGGTAACAGTCAAGCTGGATTTGTTCTCTTTTTGGTGGCTTTGCGATGACTGAACTGGGTTGCTCAGAACCCGGACTTGGATGTTTCGTCTTCGGATGGAGCACGGGGGACTCGTGGGAGAGCAGAGCAGGACGCCTCCGTGAAGCTCCGTGCTTCGTGGCTGTTCTGTTGACGCTGGGCACGAAGCAGCCGCTGCTCCCACATCTGTCTTTCCCTCCGCTTCTCTGACTGCCTGGGCTGCTGATGGAGGATGCCAGACCCTCCAGGGCGCACCTGTCACCCCAGTAGAGGCAGAAATGGTGGGTGTGGCGTTCAGTCCACCCTCGTCCGTTTTTAGCTCACGCTTGCAGAGTCCAGCCTGCCCTGGCTCCCTCTCCTCACCTCCTTCTTCCTGACGACTTGCTCTGTGGCCTTCAGGCTCTAACATCCTGTGCAGAGCCTGAGCCAGCTGCTCCCCAACTCCACGATTGTGTTACCCCCAAGTCCTTTGAACAATTCTATTTGCCCATCTCTACATCCTCTCTCTCTCATACACACTCACATACCTATATGCATATACACACGTGTGTGCATATTCCATACACATATATGCACATACATGAATGGTCCTCCCTCACTGGATGAATTCTGACTGATACAGCGTCTTCTTCTATATGCTTCTTAAGTCATATCTTCTACACAGAATACAAAGTATCAAAAGGCTTATTACTGTTTAGTCACACGTTTCTCATCACTAGTCCCCTCAGTACTCATTATTTCTATACATTCTCATACCGATTCCACCCAATTATTATAATGGGAACAACCACAAAAGCAACTAGAAAAATTAGAACTCTTACTTTGCTAAGTTCACAGGCATAAAAGGTGAATGTTCATTGTTCTAATTGGTGTTTGTAAAACTCAATGACTTCTAAGAAAGCCCACCCATTTTGTGTTATTTCTAGTAACTAGAAACTCCCCTCCTTGTGGTGATAAAAAGGTCATGTTCGGATAATGTTTGTGTAATGATTTTGTGACTCTATGGTGGAATGCAAAGGGATAAGTCTAAGCCACGATTGTGCGTGTGAATCCTTCAGAAATCTCAAAACGGTCATTGCAGTCCCCTATGTCATGTACTCCCCAAGTCCTTTAACTTTTCTGGCCCCTTAGTGAGAGCTTTAGTGCATTTCTAAGACTTTTTCTCAGGGAGACAAATTGCGTGCCCCTGTCTAGGACAGGCAGAGTCTAAGGTCTTCGGGACTCATCAGTGTGAGAGCAGAATCTTGGTGCCCTCTAGTTTCACGATGCGTTATTGTAAAGCCTTGGGCATTTATTCAAAGTGAAGTACGGAGCATCTCTGTCAGTATGGTAGTTTGTCAGCAGTGTCCTTTGAAATGAAGTTAGGAATACAATATGACCGTGTAAACTCCCTGACTGGCCGTAAAGAAATGTGACCACTAGATGGAGAAGCGCTAGGCTGATTTGTGGCCACCTTGTTGGCTTAGTTGTGATTATAAATAATAAACTCCCTAAACATGATGAAGTAACTGACAATAAAAAATCAAGAATGCATGAAAATGTCCCTGTGATTTACTGATATTTAAGCCCTCCCCACGCGATAGGGTTCAAAGCTGGCTGGAAAACCACTTTCAAGGTCCAAGAAGTGAGTGCCTAGGAGCTGCCATTGTGGAGGCGGAGGGCACTAACAGTCACGGTTTAATAATTATCAAGATGACTCGATTCCCATGGGATGGCAAGTCAGCGAATTCCTAGTGTAGAGTTTTAATTACACCAACCTTTTTCTTTTGTCTTCTCTAAATAGTGCCTTCGTTTAAGGGAAGTTAGAAGTAAAGCAAACACCTTGACTGTGGTCTTTGCTATTGTAAGAGAACAAGACCTCACACATCATTGTCTTGAACACGTGGTTGAATGAGGACTGGAAGAATGGCTGGCAGCCACTCTGTAGGGTGGCAGTTGACTTGTCCTCGAGAGAGAACAAAACGTTCTTCAAGTTAAGGACACAGGGGGGTTTTATAAGATGATTAAGGACATAGTACAGTCTGAAGAAGGATAGAGGATAATTGGCAAGATTGACAACAATGCTGTAAGGGAAACTTTCACTGAGATAGAGAAACTGGTCAGAATGAAATTCTCTCAGACCACCATGACAAAAACTGTCCAACTTCCTTCCCCCTTCACTGCATTTCTCCTCTCTTTTTGTCTCTCTCTCTTATGAAACATCTCCTGCCTTCACGTACCTCCAGCTCAGCATTCAAGGCTCATGCCTTCGTATTCCTCTGGGCATGTTCTACACCCCCTTGCTTCACTGTGTCGTTTGTGTTGTTGCTTGTTTTTTACCTGCTGATGCCACTCCCTTGCACTCTGCCCTGTCTCTGTAGGATCTTGGCTACATCCAGACTGGGTGGCACTGGACGAAATCACACAGTTCTGCCCACTGTGCTGCTCTGAGCCTTGGTTACCAATGTGTTGGGACCCTAGCCACGTGTAGCTGGCCCTGATCTTTAAGCAGAATGTCTTTCTCTTCCATGGATGGGCTTGGGATTGGATTCTTGGTCCCCGGGGCTGCAAAGTGAGCGCTTAACTTGCTGAGCCATCCTGGCTTCCTTAATTTTTTAAAAACATTATAAGATTTTTTCTTTTCTTTGCAATTTTTTAGCTCATCAGCTATCGTTAGTGTTAATGTATTTTATGTGTGGCCCAAGACAATTCTTATTTCGATGTGGCCCAGGGAAGCCAAAAGTTTGCACACCCCTATTCTAGACCTTCCTCAGGTCAACTACTAGAAATCTATCCTGTATAATTTTTAATTGGGGGCGGGGGTGCTTGCACACCATATATTTGTGTTGTCATTATGTATACCAGCTGAGAACGGGCATTATGTATAACTTCTACAACAAGCGTTTGGGTCATGAAAGTATTCTACACCAGGATTGTCTTTGCAGCCATAAACATGTTTAATAAAATATATAATGCAATCAGAACTCATTTTAATGAGTCAAAATACAGAGTCATAGTTACAATGGGATTACACCCGTATAGTAATGTGTGCTTAGCAAACTCGGAAGGAACGGCGCTGACTCCAACAGTAACAAGCGTGGGTCTCCCGAAGGCCAGACCCTGTCCTGGGTTTTTCTTAGTCACGATCGCTGTGCACAACAGTGACCGAATAGCAAGGCCATGTGCCCCCTGCAGACTTCACCCCCTTCTGCTGACAATGTCTCAGTTCCCAGAGACTCCAGAAGTCCCTGCTGAAATGGTCCCAGGTGCCTTCTCAAATCTATCCTTTCAGGTTTAAATCATGCTACGAGGAGCTGACCCAGAGATGGCTGTTTTGGAGTCTGGATGATGCTGGGTGGGTTCTGTGGCATGGGGACAAGCCTAGGTGACACCCCTGTGGCATGGGCCAGAGCTAGGATCAGAGACAGGGACTGGCTCCGTGGCTATGTTGAGGGGAGAAACTCCTGGGCACCACAAATCTTAGTATTTGAATCTGAACTTCCAGGTCATTATTGATTTCATTGTCAGTTTGTTAGTTTGATTGATGGTGTTTAGACATTTAGAGATACAGTAAATGGGCTTCCATTTATACTTTTGGCACCAGTGCAAGTCTGTGAGCCTTCCGTTTAGATGTTAGTAGTCATTTCAGTTCTGTGAGAGTGAGGTTAATTCTTCCTCTTTCTTTCCCTCCCTTCCTTTCCCCTTTCCTTTCCTCCTTCCCTTCCCTCTCTCCCTCCCTCCCTCCCTCCTTCCTTCCTTCCTTTTCCCCTTCCATTCCCAAACACCTATTTTCTGAGTCTCAAATAAGTTTTTACTTTTTTATTTTTATTACATCTATGGTGAGAAAAATAGCAAAACAAATGTTAAAATATTATGCAGTAGTCAATAGATAAGATACACAATAAATGTTAAGATAGGCATGCCAGTGAGAAGACTCCATAAATGTGTACCTCCAGGAAATGTAGCTAGAGCAGACTAGAACGTAAAATAACAGGGCTGAGACCACAGGGGGTATGTGCGGAGCAGAAGACATCTAGCTCAGCGCTGTCTGCTGATTCTCCACTTTAAACTAAAAATACAAATCCCACAGCAATGAAGGACGTGGGGGAAATGAATTAAATCAATACATACACAAACATTGCGGTGAAGCCTGATTGGGAAGCTTTTTCAGGATTTCTTCTCAAATAAATACAATCGATGGGGAAGCGTTTACAATAGTCATGAGCGTGAGAAGGTAAGGAGACCCCCAGTTTTTGAAGTCAGGAATCTATTAACGCTGGGATGATGCTAAGGGAACAAACTATAATGGCTTCAATTGACTTATCCCAAACCCACATTTTACAGTGTCTCGTATTTTCTCCTTCAGCCACATGGATTTCTCCAATAAAAGCATTCAAAGAAATTCACACGGGCATGAAGTTAGACCTGGAAGAGTTTTCTATTTTCTTAAAATTGCTGTCTTGCTCCCGATTAAGGCCGGGGAGGAAGCAGCCTGAAGGAAATGAGGCGACTTGAGTGGATGGGCCAGGAGAGAGCCCAGGGGAGGTCCATGAATGAGTGTACTAGGTCACCGTCCACTGACCAAGAGCTTAGCCAGGGCTCCTGGAAGAATGCCAGCTGATCATGTGGCATAGAAGCCATCTGTGTCCTTGTCTTAGAATACACACGGATGAGCCTCTCAGCCAGCTGCCTGGTTCTGAAGCGTTCCATATTTAGGGACCCCTAAGCCTTCACTGCATTTCCTTCTTTAATACAGGTCCTTCCCATTGCAACCTTCTTCAGCTATACATGCCATTGCCAGTGCTTAATCAGTACGCACATTCCCTTGCCACACAATTCCATTCCTTTTGATCACTTTTATAAAAGATAAACTATTTCAAGCGTAGCTGTCTGAAACCTCCGTGTTCTTCTGTGTGAATGCTGTGTTTACATGAGTCAGTTATAATTGCAGAGTTGTTACTGTTTTATGCCAGTGATGGGGTATATTAAATGTTCCCAGTTCTTAGAAACACACAAAGGAAGAGCCTGTTTTGATTGATGCCTCAACATTGAAGAAAGACTCACAGAACCAGATGGACTCACCGTCACACGGCATTCAGTTGTGTTCATTATACTTAACCACAAAAAGGGGGTCAATTACTCTCAAGTTGTCTTATGTCTAACTTTAAAAACACAGAATCGTATTAGAAGACCAATGAAGCATGCTTTAACTAGGTACCAAGGTTTAAGGACATAAAATCAATGGTTTAAATGTATTTCCCTATGATTATCAGAGACCCACATCCTTACTGAGAGCCAGAGAAAGAAAGGAGAGAGGGAAAGTAAGAAATCTACCAACATGTGGACTCTAATAAAACTCATATTGATTCTTTGCACAAGTGTATTACAGTAATTATCTCTCAAAGAGAAAACAGATAGATTTAAACCTAGACCAAAATGAGGTTGTGAGCCAAATTCGTTTTGCCCTCTACAAAAACAGAATTATAGTTTTCCCTTTTATTCTATAGGCTCATGTGAGTGCCATACGTTAACCTGTGGCTGCTGAACAGGTCCAAGTTATCTTGTAGGTAATAATGGAGTGACATTGTCACCCACATTTCCTTCACATGTTATTGGGGCTTAGTATTTGATGGAAAAGAATAATAATGTAATAACATTCAGGAGACATATAAAGTCAATTTTTCCAATTCACTTTCATGTGACATTTTGAGGTTTTCACATAATTTGTATTCATATATAAGGCCATTACAATGTTTCATTATTATAATAATTTATCAGGTAAATATTATCTGTATTTCTCACTAAGGAGACTGTGGCATATTTAGAGAAACTGTCCAATCTCACATGGCTAGTCACCATCCTAGCTGGGTTTCAAACTCACTTTTTTTTTTTTTTCTAAACATCATACTTTTTTCTTTTTACAAAGGTGGCATAATTTTTTATTTTTTAATGAAGAGCTAAACAAGAAGCTATTTTATTGCAAACTTTTCTTGTTCTAAAGTCCTCAGAATGTCTGAGTAACATCGTCTGCTTCCCTTGGCAAAGTTTACTTATAACTTGATTTGTCCTAGATTATTGAGTTTCTTACTCAAGGCCTGCTAGACAGCTCACACTGTAATTCTGATTTTGCAGGTAGTTATTTTTGCAAAGTTTTATGAGTGCGCCTTTTAGAATAAATCCATAACAACCGATTGTTAGGTGCGATTTTGTTCTTTCTCCTGCATAGTTTAAGCATGTGACAGATTGTTCAAGTGCATGTCTGAATTGGCCAATATGCTGTCTAATTTAGTTGCATCATTAGGAAAAAATTTGACATATGCCTTGGTTCCAGTATTCTTTAGACAATGGCTTCGCTATGGAATAAGCCCTCCACCTTATCCACAGTTTCATCAGCCCATGGCAAACTATAGTCTGAAATATGTGATGGAAAATTCCAGAACTAGACAATTCATAAATTTTAGATTGCTCACTGTCCTGAGCAGTGTCATGAAATCTTGCACCTTCCCGCTCCATCCTGCCTGGGACATGAATCATCCCTTTGTCCAGCATCTCTGTGCTGTAGACACCACCTGCCTGGTAGTCACTTGTTCGCTGTCTCAGTTATGAGAGCAACAGTCAGTCAGTTATCAAATCACAACACATGTGTTCCAGGCACACTTATAGTGGCCTCACACTACGTCTCAGTGCCTACGTCACCCACCTCACTTTGTCTTATTACGTAGGCATTGTGTCACCTCACATCATCACAAGAAGGGTGAGTAGAGCAAAATGTTTTGAGAGGGAAGAGAGACCACACTCACATAGCTCTTATTAGTAATATTATCAAGAAATATTAGACCATCAGCTCCCAATGGCATCACTCATAGTCTTGAGGGATTTCCAGCCATGTTTCTGCTTATGATTTTGGATTATAAACCCCTTTGTTTATTTTAAATAAAAGATCTAGACATTAGTTACATGACTACCAATAATTAATTAGATCTGAGTTATCCAAAGGTGAAAAAGTAGCCTAAGAAAATCGGAATAAGGTTGGATGCCAGAATAGCTCAGCAGATTGAACATTTGCCTTGGAACTGTGAGGTCCAGGGATGGAGTCCCGGCCCCGGCCTGTGCAAACCCATATCCTGAACGTTGGTGCAACTGGTAACCACTGGGATGACGGTGAAAGTTCTCACCTCCCATGAGGGAGCCCCCAAGTTTGGTTCCTGCACCCTGCAGCATCACCTCCACCTGTGTGGACTGAAACTATGTCACAAGCAATGATGTACAACTACAGAGACTGCTCTGAGCCCTCCCCCTTCTCTCTCTCTCTTTCTTTCTCTGTCTCTCTTATCTTCTCTCAAACAATAAAATAAGTCTTAAAAAAAAAAAAAGAAAAAGAAAGTTAGAGAAGGTTAGGACCCTTTTAATAGAGGGGGATGTCTTCACTGCCAAGACCTTCTTTTCACTTCTGATCGTCTCTAGTCCATGTTGATTCAGTGACCATCAAAACTGTCCCTTTCTGGCACTAGCTGGCTGCCCTCCAGGTCATTCTCCTTTGTGTTGTGAAAGTGACCTCACACAATGCAAATCCGCTTATTGTACTCCCACTCCAAGTCTCAATCACTTTTAGGATAAAAGTCAGCTCCTTATCTTCATACAAAAGCTGGTGGGTCCAATTCAGAGCACTTCATTTAGGAAAGGACTTTGACAAAGGAAAGTGCATTTAGAGGACAGTGATAAGGCTGATAGAGGATCTGGGAAACCTGCCAGGATAAGTGTTATGAAGAAGGGAGGACCTAGACATTGGAGCAGAGAGTTACCGCAAGAAAGATAGTAGCACAGCACTAGGAGAGTGCTAGGGCCAGCTTAGAGGAGAGCAGGAGATACCGCCTCTTGGAGTCAGCGGGGAGGGAGTCCGAGGACATATTAGCTGTGGATGCTCAGGAAGAGTTCGTCATCTGTGTGCATCTCAGTTTTTAGATCTCTAAACTAGGGGGTAACAGTAGTCTCTGTCTCATAGGATTGCTGTGAGAATTGAATGTATATGAAACAATGAGTGCAATTCCCGAGCCATTAGCAAGGGATGGATAAATCTCATTACTTTCCATGAGAGCATTTCAAAAATCAAATCCACTGCCATGTAAAGAAGTGAGTTGCCTGTTGGAAAATAAAAATTCTTTGGAATTTTTGGTGTTCCTGTAAAAAGACCTAGAATTCGGAGACACGGAAATTAATAATGACAGCAGGTGAATGCTTTTTGCCTCTCACAGACCATGAGAACGAGCAATTTCTCTAGTTAACTGCTATGATCCCAGAGGGTAAAACAGTTACTGTGTCCCTGGGTTAAGCCCTGAGGTGTCAGAAAGATTAGAGTGCTGTCTCTTTAGCTGTTTGCATTTCAAAAAGGTGGGTAGCTCAGGTCTGAGAGACTTCTTGCCTTAAAGACAGAGATCCTTGGGTCCTTAGAGACATTTATATTCCAAACCATGAAGGTACAGTGGGAACCCAGGGTCCCTTCCATTGTGTCAATGAAGCGAAGTGTTTTCTTTCTGAACAGCAGGTGGACAGCTGTCTCCCTCCTGTGTGTAAAGGGAGAATCTACTGTCCCTCATCTGTCCCTCAGGCAGAAGACGCTTCCACTGACTGTCTCCTCATCACAGGTCTAAGGTTAGGGAAGAGGTAGCCAATGTGCTTGTTACTTACTGTAAGGTAATAGTGAGAAATGCACCTGTGCCCCTGGCAGTGGGGTCATGAGTTAACGCCGTAAACTGGCGGCAGACAGAACTAACAGGTTTCTCAAACTAACAGCGTGGCTCTACTGCTCGGTTTGGACATTGTGCTATTGCTATTCACACAACTGGTTATTGGTTGTTTTAACATTTGGGACACTGAGGCCCACCCCTTGGTCATTCTGACTATGGGACTGTCTCCATGGAGCAAGCAGAGCAGGAGTTTGGGCCAGGGAAAGACCTGGAATTAGCGCACCAGGAGAGCTGGTTCTTGGTGTTGTGGGGGGTGTGTGCACACTCAGTCCTAGCTAGAGGCCTTTGCACGGGCTGGTTTTGCATTTGGAATGTTTTTTCCTCTGATATTGGAGTGGTCTTCTCATTACGCAGAGCTTAGTCTCACATTGTTTATTTTAGAAGGTCTATCTATATCTATATCTATATCTATAATTTTATGAGCTGGTATCACTCTGGCAGTGTTATTTCTATATTACAGGTTTTCCAGAAAGTAACCAACCACGTAATATGAAAAACAGAGGCATTTATGGCTGGGTGTTTTTCTGTATAACCCTCGTCAGTATGATGAGAACAGTTACGTGGCTAGATACTTTCTGGATAGCCCACATATGTGGTACATTACATACATGATGCATGCATGTGTGTATGTATGGATTTTCTCTCTCTCTCTCCATCTTCCTCTCACATGTTAAGCTGTCTGACAGCATAGACTCTGTCTCCCTTGTCTGCTACTTTATGCCCAGAGCACAGAACAGCACCTGGGATACAGTAGGGACTGAACAGAGATTTGAGGATGAACTCACAGGTTTATTCTTATTGTCTGTGTGATCAAACCTCCAACCTTTATGACTTCTGACTTGCTGTGTGTCATTATGTTGTAAGTGCTTAAGCAAGGATCTCCTTACCTTCCTGTCCCCCCCAAAATGTGTAATGGGGTCATGGAGAATCTACCATATCCTCTATGTTCCGGTTATATCCTGGCTGGAAAATGAGGCGTCCCTCTAAAATGACGTTAAAAGCCACACCTCATCATTGCCCGTGTAAGAGAACACTGTTTCATCTTACTCTTGCCTCTGCCTATATGGGACCATAAATATCTCTCTCTCCTCCCCTCTCATTTACCCTGACAATGTAGGCCTGTTTCTACCCATGGAGAACCCTCTATTTCTTCTGTGGTTTTCATCTCTTATCTCAGTGGCTTTGCCTCTGGAATGATCTCCTCTTTCCTGAATAAGTCATGCTTTCCCTTCTCTATTGGACCAGCATGGAAACAGGCAGATGCTATATTCTCTCAGCACCATGTTAGTAGTTTTTCTTCTTCTCCTCCCACCTTCTTTATACACAGACTCCCAGGAAGTCATCTATTGTCCTGTGTTCACTTTCCTGCCACACTCTCTTTCCCTGGTCCCTCTCAATCAGGGTTTATCTGGTTTTTCTGTTAGACCATCCTTATTAGGAACACCAATGACCTCTATTTTGCAAAATCTAGTCAAAATGTGAAGTTCTCATTTTAATTAAATTCTGGAAAGCTTTCTACAAGAAAACCACCACTTTTTCCATGAAATACTGTCTTCCTTGGTTTCGAATGCTCTCACTATTTTCTCTTACCTCCATGGTCATTTCTTCTCAGTCACAGTAATTCTCTTCCTTGATCCAAGCTGTAAATTCAATTTAGGATTTTGAACCCATTAGATTATCACATATGAGGTTTTAAAAACATGATATAAACAAACAAACAAAACAAACAGAAATTATACAAGGGGAGACAGAAGATTTCAGACAATGAGAGTAAACAGTGCAGAAGCAAAACAAATAAATTCTCAGGATGATATTTTTAAAATCCCTTAATTATTGCTTCAAAGAAGATTCTAAGATGAACCTGTCTAGATAGGTTAAAAGGTTCAGGAAATTATGCATTCGGGAGGGGAAATGCAACTTTAAATTCTTTGACAGTTTAGACTGGATGAGAAATGGATTGGATAGATGTTTTATAAATTTTTACAGGGTGTAAAAAGGCAGACATCAAATAATTCTAAGATAAAAAATAAAAGAAAAGTAATTATCTTTTGAGATAATGCAAAAGTTTTAAAAGAAAAGGAATTTAATAATAGTTTCCTACTTGGCTCATAAGAGAATATGTTCATGGACAGAATACAGAAATCGGAAAACATGTATGTAAGGCTGTTGAAATACATTTACATCGAGGTATTGGGGGTGTGCAAGAAGCAGAATAGGGGTGCTAGGATAGCCCAAGAGGCTGAGCACCTGCCTTGCAACTGTGCGGTCTGGGGATCAAATCCTGGCCCCGGACAGTGCAAACCCATATGCTGAACAACAGCCCAACTATTATCCACCGGGGTGGGGTGGTGGGGAAGATTCTTGCCTCTCGTGCAGAAGGTCCCCAGTTTGGTTCCTGCCTCACAGGGCCTCATATCCACCTGTGTGGAATGAGATTATGTCACAACTAATAATATGGAGACTGCTCTGGGCCCTCCCTCTTCTCTCTGTCTCTGTCTCTCTGTCAAAAACAATAAAAATAAAATCTTAAAAAACAAAAACAGGCCCACAGACCCCGCCCTTTTTTGTTTCTTGAAAGTTCATGTTGAGCAGTATTGACTGCATTTTTAAACTCCAAATTCGGTTGCACATAATTTAATTAAAATTATTTTAATAAAGTCAATGGATGAGTTAGAGAGGAAAGGAACCAATAAATGCTGAGCGGATGGACCTTTCTTTCCCCACCACAGGCATGAAGTGAGACTTGTTACTTGGCGCAGGTGGACTCCAAAAGCGACGAGCTAGCAGATTTTCCCGCAGTCACCCCCGGATGCCAAGCGTCTGAGTAGGCGGAAAAGTAAATAGCCCGCCCTGCGTCCAAATTATTCCTGAGCAGGATTGGGTTTTTGGTTAATTTAGTTTCTAGTGAAGCTGCCATCCAAGATTTCATCAGTGTGCAGAAAATCTAATAGACCCAACTTCACCTTCTCAGATTCATGGATGCAGCAGGGACAATCCAAACTGTCCGTCCCCAGGCTATCGCTGCGGCTTCCGTGAGAAATTACTGATCCTCTGTTGCAGGGAGGGAGCTCGCAGGCCATTGTGTTGTCAGGCTCACGTGCCTGCGTTTGAATGGGCATTCGGAAATGGAGAGTTCTGCGTTTCATTTTGCTTTATTTTACTAAGACATTGAGTCTCATACAATAAGAGCAACGGAGAGGTAACAAAGAGGGTACTGGGCATGGAGCCCTAAGAAGTAATTTCCAATATGGTGTCTTTGTGACTTTACCTCTTTCAGTTTCTGTTTCCAAATCTATAGAAAAGAGGAAAGGAATGCTGGCAGGAATCTTTGGCTCAGAGGTTGGTTGTGAAATTGGTGATGTGTACAGTTACTGGACTAGCAATTCAGTAACGATGTTCAGGGATCAGGCGTTCGGGCACATACTGCAGTTACGATGCCCACGAGAGGTACTGTCACACGGCCTGGAGGCCACAGCACGGGACAGCTCATCAGCCGTAGCTGAGTGAGCAGTGCGTTAGTGGTGAACAAGAAATGCCTCTATCACTGCATTTTTCTCTGTTTCGTGATTCAGGATCCCCATAGGTTGGAGGGAAGAGTTCTGATTTGTGGGGAGTAGACTAGGAGAGACAGAGAAAGGGTAGTAGAGCTGGTATTCCAAATTTAATCGGTCTCCATTTGTAAATCAAACCGGTGAGGAAGACATAGCATGCACGAAGAATGGACGTACATTTATTGGGGTGACAATGTTTAATAAAATCATATAGGTTCCAAGTATACAATTCTATGATTCCCCATCTATATGTTGCATTGTGTGCTCACCACCCAGAGTCAGTTGTCCTTCCATCAGCACATATTCGAGCCCCACCCCCGTCATGCTCGTCCCTGCTTACCCTCCGGGAACCACTAACCTGTTGTCTGTGTCTGCCATGGATTGCGTTTGTCTTGTTTGTTGCTTACGATTTAGATGCCACATCCGAGTGAAATCACATGGTTCTCGACTTTTCCTGAGTTATTTCGCTTAGCGTAATAATCTCAAGAACCAACCATATTAAGACAAGAAGAAGCAATAAACACATGAGATGTTGTGAGTAGCAGTTTTCGGTCCTGGATTGGTTTGGACTAAAGATGGCAAGTGGCTGAGTCCCTCCCCGGGACTTACAGCCCTGCTGCTGTCTGGCCAGCCCTGTCCCTGCGCCCCAGGCCCCACACGTCTGTGCAGAAATGCTCCAGACCTGCCTTCGCCCCTGTGACACTTCTCCACCTTGAGCCTCTGCCTTTGCATCCCACCGGCTGTCTTGACACCAACAAGCGCCATCAGATCATGGCCCCCTCACAACAGACATGATTTCAAATTGGTCTTCAAAGCCTTTGCCCAAGAAATGACCTTGAGGAGGAATCATGGCCAAGAAGCCCGCTCTGTGGGTGCCCTCCTCATCCCACTTGGACTTGAACCTTCAGCTTCAAGATGTCTTATGTGCTGTGCTTTCTTCTCCCGGCCCCAGATCCCGCACTTCAGGCTTGGCCACTTGCCCCTGCCTCCCTCCACCATGGGTACGTGTGCCCGGGCAATTGTGCCCCGTCCAGCGGGGCACGACAACGCGGCCCGAGGGGGAACCTATGAAGGACAAGAGACAGGAGACACAAAGAAATGGAGGCAAGACAGGATTCTCATCAAGCCTCAAAACTTTATTTCGGCTACAGCGGCATATATACTGTAGGGACAAAGGAGGGCAGGGCTATCTGTTTGGCGGGGTATATGTCAAAAGGTGATTGGTTGGGATAAGTGGCAGTTTAGGATTGGCGGAGGACTGGAGGGCTCTAGCGAGTAGTTTAAGCAAGGGAGGGGCAGGAGTCATAGGGGAAAGGTCACTGAGCAGAAAGTTTTTAGCTCCAGGCCAAACCGCAGGGGATGTATGTGACTTCTGAACTGGTGCTCTTTTGGGGAAGTTGAAGTTCTTAGAAATGGAGTTTTCTTTGTTAACCTGGATGGTCCCTAACAGGTACGTCCTGAGCACACCCCAGCGAACTGTCCAACTGCCCTGCGGATCAAGTGATCAGTGTAAAAATCTTGTCCCTGGACAACTCAAAACATGGGTTACGTGACAGAATGCCATGAGAAGAATTCCGCTTCACTTCAGTGGTAACCCCACCAAATGGTGCGTAAGCTGAGTTACACATGCGAGAACCACAGAGATCAGTGGAGAGACCTATGCCCTTCAAGAAAGGTCAACGTCATGAAGGTCAAAGAAGACTGAGGAACTCTTTCCGGCTGAAGGAAGCTGGAGACGTGACAACTCCAGGTTGGCTGATTCTCAACTAGAAACTTTACTGTAAAAAACTTAATTGGGAGGATTGACAAAACTTAAGGCCTGGGGATTAGATGTGTCGAATGGATACATAATGTCTAATTTGCAATAATGAAGCATAAGGTCTTAGGATAAAAATGATATTTGTACGGTATTTGCAACTCTTCTGTAAGTCTGAGATTGCTTCAAAACTTAGAAATACATTCAGAGCTCCAAATTTTATTTTAATTTGGTATACTTTGTATTTTGCATTTCAATGTTAGTAGACAATCTTGAATATTTTAAAAGTAAAGTACATTTTGAAAATATATATTTAAATTTACATCTAGAATTTTTATTTTTAATGCAAATATGTTCACATCTATATTAATTGGTAATCTTGAATGTTTTAAAGGTAAAATACATTTTTGCATGTCATCCTTGTGCAGGGGCCATGCTAATCTTCTCTGTATCATTCCAATTTTAGTATATGTGTTGCCGAAGTGAGCACTAAAAATAAAATACATTTTGAAAATATATATTTAAGTTCACATTTTGAATTTTATGTAATTTTTAATGCAAATATATTCAAATCTGTACTCCTTTAGTACAATTACACTTTATTTCTTGATGCATAGATAATTAATAAAGAGGTCAAGCTTGGACTTGCTACTACTCTTACGTGTTTTACAATAAATCTTTGGGATCGACTTTCATAAATGCAGATGTTGTGACTGGACATGCTTACATATTTGTGCAAAATAAAGCATCCATAGGGTTGCTAGATTAGAAAAACAAAAGTCAAATAAATGGCAAACAACAATAGTATTCAACCAAGGCAAGTAAACACTGATGCAGAGCATTGAATGATTAAAAAGTAATAATCCTCAGCGAGGCATAGACAACTTCGTGTGGCACTGACAGCGCAGGATTTATAGACAACAGTGTTGATTTCTAGGTTCAGTAGAATCGATTTTGAGCTGCTGCCTCCCCCATTCCCCTTTCTCTCCCCCCCCACTTCCTCCTTCCCCCTCTTCTTCCTCCATTTCTGCTTCTTCCACCTGGGAACACCATCCTAACTCTTGAGAGAAGGGAGAGTCCTTGGTGTGAGGCAAGTGGGATTGGCCAGAGGAAGGGGCAGAACGACAAAACTCAGGAAAGGAACTATGGTCTCAGCGATGGGGACACTCAGGTTTCAAAGTGACTAGAACCAAGAGGAATCGGAGTGACAGGAAGTGCACTGAAGGGGACACATTGTGGAAGCCAGGGCTCCGCTGTCTCACTGAGGACTTCCTCCCCACCAGGCCCACCACCCACCCGCTCATGCCAAGGCATCTGCACCTGCCGAGAAGGTGGCTGACGGGATTGGAACTCGTTCCCTGAGGAGGCAGCTGGCACTGCTGTAAGGGGTGGATGAGGGTGGATGACAAGACTGGGGTGAGGCTGTGAGCGGGGAGAAATCACCCACCACCATGGCCCATTGATTGCATTTACCCCGGGAGGGCCCCGCTCTATGTGAATTAGCTGCGCCCACTGACTGACTGACTCACAGGAAAGCTTGGAAACTGCAGGAGACCACAGAGACCACTGCTAAGCCTCCTGGTGTGGGAAGCCACCAGACCTGAACTGCACGGTGCCGCTCTGTGATGTACAGGCTGTGTGACTTTAGATGAATTACTTAAACTCTCTGTGTCTCCTCTAGGGGTGGTAACACCAACCTTGATCAGTTGTTCGTGAAAACCAGACAACGCATGCACGGTGTCCCAGCCCGGGGCCTGTCACAATAAACGTGAAATGCATGGGCAGTCGCCTCAGCCAGCAGAGACGTGGATTCTTTCTTGTCCTGCAAAAACGTATTTCAGATGTCCTCTGTGCTGGGAACCTTTCCCCCAAATTCTGTATCCTCAGATAAGGGGACTCTGGAGCTCACACGTTTGCTTCCCTAGTGCGTCCTTCTCCTGGGTCTCCTCTAGGAGAGAGATGCAGGCTTTTAAAACCATGTTCCACGGGGTGGCGCTGTTCGTGGGATGATCGCGGGAAGGAATCACGCATGGGGTTACAGAATTCTCTAAATTCATGGAACCTTGCTTCTTATTTCCTCCTGTTCTTTTCCGTTTGGATTGTTTTCTGTCTCCCTCCCTCCTCTCCCTTCTTGCTTCTCTATACCTTCTCTCCTTCCCTCTCTTTCTCTGTTTACCCCTCCCCCCAAGGCATAACCATAAAATGAGGCGATGTGTCAAAAGGATCTTAACTAATGCGCCCTGATTGCTCCAAAATTGCTTCGCCCCATGCGCTGCCTGTCCATTCTGTGGGATTAATCAGCAGTGGAAGACGGCTGGAAGGGCGCAGCTCCTGCCAAAATATTCTTTAATTTAGCTGAAACATAAACAAACGAAAGTCCTCAATGCTCATTTGCATCATAAAGAGCTGTGTTGGGGTGAGACTAAAAATATGCATCTATTAGAGAACATAGTGATGAGACTTCCAGTTGAGCAGACAGTGAGTGCTCACTGGGGTGAGATGCTGTGTAGCGACCCTCTGGTGGCTGCCCCATGGCTGCCCACAGCACATGTCCCTCCTCAACTCAGAGCCCCCTGACATCCTGGGAGGCCTTCCTCATGGAAGGACATTCAGTTCATCAGGGCAGGTGACAGGGACTGGCATCTCTGACTATGGAACCAGAACAGGAACTGTCCACGAATCAAATTCTTGAGCTATTTTAAGGAGATGATATTTTTTTAATTGTGAAATGTATTGGGGTAACACTGGTTGGTAAAAATTACAGAGGTTCCAGGTATACAATTCTATATGACATCGTCTATGCGTTGCATGCTGTGCTCACCACCCAGGGTGAGCTCTCTTTCCAGCCCAGGGCAAAGAGATGGAGAGAGAGATACTCTGCATGCAAGAGGAGAAAAAACAATTTTTTGAAGTCGCTTTTTGTTACAAAGGTGTCACCCATGCCATTTGGAGCCATTTGAAAAGATGATCTTGTGGGTTGAATAACTGTGTCTCCCCCAAGAAGGTGTTTTTAAGTCCTAACCCCTACGCCTGTAGATGTGACTTCACTTGGAAAGACCTTTGCTGATGTATCAAGATGAGGACGTTCACACCAGATTGGGGTGGAACCCAGTACAACGAGAGCAACCGTGTAAGAGGGAAATCCGGACACAGACACACAAGGAGAAGGGTGTGTGAAGGTGGACGGAGGCGTGGAACTAGAAGTGCACCCATGGACCACGGACCAAGTCAAGACTGCCAGCAAGCAGCAGAATGCCTGAGAGAGCACAGAACAAATTCTCCCTCGTGGCCTCCATAAAAAACAGCGTGGCTACAACATCCTTGTAGCCTTCTGGCCTCCAGAGCTGTGAGAGAATAAATTGACATTGTTTTAAGCCTCCTGGTTTGTGGTACTGCGGCCTTAGACAATAATACAGATGGGTAACCTTGGACATTCAACTGTAATTCAGTAAATGTTTCACGAGGTTGTACAATATTATAAAATTATACCTTCAAATCGGTGCTAGAAGGAGCCTTTTTTTCTGGTGTCATCGCCCTAATTTGATTCTACGTTTGAATCAGAGTTTCAGCGAGGTTGCATCCGCTTAATAATTCACATAGCACAGGTGATTGCTGGGCACTGCCGATGGGTCAGACCCTGGGCTCTGAGGTGGGAGGGCTGCTGGTGGAAATGTCATCCTCATGAATGTTCCAGTGTGACCAGGCAGTAAGGAATGATGGGAACGTGTGACAATGGTGCTTGTAGTCAAGGAAGGCCTCCCTGAGACCCTGACCTCTAAAACTTGACATGTCTTGAGGATTCAGGCCAGTGACAGCCAGCTGGATGGACGCACATTCTGATGCCCCAGGAAGCTCACTGGCTCATGGGTCCCCTGAGTGACAGATTTCCACCGGTACGTGCCACGTCCCGAAGGACAGTGAGCCACTTGCGTTTGATTCCCTTCACCTGGCTCTTTCCCACCGACCTCAGGGGCACAGTGTTGGCTGTTGGGCAGAATGATTAAACAGATCGCTTGTGGAATTTTGTTAGGATTACATCACCTTTGGAGAGAAGAGCAAAGGAGAGCAACTTGATTGTCAAAATCTGCACCTCTAACCGAGTCTGACACAGCACGTGTTCAATAAATACTCGGTGAATGAAGAAGTGAACGCATAAATATTGAAAATCGTTACTGATGAGATGTCTGTCAGTCAGAGCCCGGGCAAGAAACAGATGACACCTTCAATCAAGTTAAGTGGGGGACATTTAATGAAGGGGCCACGGACAAAGTGCTGGGCAAGGTGAGAGAAAACCCACAGGAGCGGGAAGCCTTGTGGGAAACACACCCCAAGGACCTCTGCCCTCTCCTAGGCCTGAGAAAGTCAGGGCAACGTCACAGGAGCCTATCAAAGAGGGACCCCTGTTTACTAAGATAGGAGACACAGCCCAAAGGGGGCTTCCAACAGGGAGGGTCCAGCCGGCCTCTGCTCCCCCCTGTACCTGGTTCTGCTGTCTGAAAGCAAGGAAGTGGAAGCAGTAATGGTGGAAGAACAGGGCACACCTGTTCTTTACGTGTGTTAGCAATCCCAGGAACAGGCAAACAAGAAGTAGTCCGTAGTGATTATTATTCCCATTTCAGAGATGGGGAAACTGAGGCACAGAGCACTAAAGTCGACAGCTCAGCGTTCCAGTCTAGTCCACCTGGCTCCCGACATCACAGGGATAATTCCCAGTGCTCATCAGTAGATGCTTCCTGCCGGTTTCCCTGAAAGTACTACTGTTTGTTTGTATACATTCACTCAACAAGGTAGGATCATTGACACAATTTGCAGAAGACCCATCTCTGGGCGCATGTTTCTAACATATTTCAGTTGTGACAAGTCAAGGGATTGAGCTAATATCCAGTGTAGCAAAGTGGAGGAACTGGACCAAATATATATACACAGCTATCAAAAATCAAGAAATGTAACAACTTAATGTAATACTATTACATCAATAGCAAATATTCATTAATTATCCGAGTAATGTAATTTATAAATGTCTTTACATA
The DNA here is from genome assembly GCA_004027555.1 of Craseonycteris thonglongyai. NCBI lineage: Eukaryota > Metazoa > Chordata > Mammalia > Chiroptera > Craseonycteridae > Craseonycteris > Craseonycteris thonglongyai. The sequence continues at coordinate 157,538 of PVKE010000029.1, read as the reverse complement.
TGTAGAATTTTTTTTATAAACCTGTAAGGTCATTAAAATACTTTATTATGTATTTTTTTTGAAAGGGTAATTATCAAAATCTGGACATTTAATATTGATAAAATGTTATTGTCTGATTTAATTTTCACGAGTTGTCCTGATAATGTCCTTTTTAGTGGTGTTTCCTGGTCCAGCGCCCAATCCGGGAGAGGATGGTGCACTTAGGTGTCAATTCTTTGTCAGCTCCTTTAATCTGGAACCACTCCTCTGCCTTTAAAAAAATGTATGGCTGTTCTTGTTGGAAAAGTGCAGGGCAGGGGCTGTGCAGAACGTCCCACAGCTTTGTTTGATCTAATGTTCCCTTCAGATAGATTCGGGCTCTGTGGTTTTGCACAGAACGTGATTGTGCAAGGGGAGACATGGTGCTGGGTGCCTCCCCTTACCCAGAGGCACGTGGTGGGGGCTCTCCCATCCCTGGTGAGGGGGCTTTGGTTCTCTTAGTTAAGGTGGCATCTCCCGGCTTTCTCCAGCGTAAAGATACTATTTCCCCGTTGTAACTGAGGAGATGAGTCGGGAGGTATTTTGAGACCGTGTAAATGCTTCATTGGTTTGAGAGTCTGTCTCTTCATGGTGTAAGGCAGTTGCAAGATCTGAGACCATGGAGGTTTTGGAAATGGAGGATGCGCTATTTATAGAAGGCAGAATGGAAAAGGACAGCTATAGGGAGGAGAGACGGAGCTGATCGGAAATCCCAAAGTCCTTGGAGAGAGTCAACCCCTATGACGACCATGATGAGGTGGGCACCCTGGTCGAGCAGGCCCGAGGGGCTGGGGCCCAGAGCTCTGAGACACGCTGACACTCAGCTTCCCGTGTCCGGAGACCCCTCACTGTGGCGTGGGCACGCCGACAGTCACTGCCCGGCCCGTCTGGTTGGTCCCCGTCTCAGGGGCTGGCAGCCTCTTGCTCACTTAATGTCTGCCTCTGTGTTGTCTTCCACAGTCACATTTGCCAGTCGTGAGCAGGGTCCAGTTCTAAGCCCCTGGGAGGACAAAACCCCTTCCGCTTTGCTGGGAGCTTGTGAAACCGTGTAAGGGAAGCCTCAGAAGGGTGGATTCTGAGCCTGGAAGAAAGGCTGACAACCACTGAGTCAAAACTCTGGTATTCTTCATAGGACTGAAGGTCATTACAGGGTCCCGGCCACGGGTACGATCCAGCCTTCGTCACTCCTTGTCCAGGTTCTTTCTAAACCGCTACGTGACAAAAGTATGACTGGGCGTACTTGGAAGTAGGAGAGGCCCTCGCCCACATGGTTCACATAAGTGAGAGGATTTTAATAGTACGCGAGCGTTAGGCCCGTGTGTAAAGGAGCGCTTCCTTGTGTGAACAATTCTTCAGTACTTGAGGTGTAACTAGGTCAGTGCTCCTTTCCTCTGCCTTTGTCCCTCTGACAGATGGCACTTAAACAGACGAGTGCCTGAGCAGCTTCCGGGGACGCTCAGAGCAGAACTGGAAGCGGAAGCTCTGGCCCCGGAGATACACATGTCACTGGTCTTTTGCATGTTTGACCATCACTGGGATGTACGGAGCCCTGCTCTTCTCCACAGACGCCACTGAGGCATGATGGAAGACTTTGTGCTGATGCAGAGATGGGAAATTCTAGGATCCTAGCTCTTGGCAATCCAAATCTCCTTTTTATACAGAGGACGAGGGAGGCGTGAAGAGAGGGAAGGGACTTGTCCAGGACAGCATACAACCTAGCAGAATGGAAAACAAGAACTCCTTTTCCAAAAGTCATAGACTATCTAGTTTTATAAATTTATCACATAGTGTTTAGTAGCAAAAGATGAGGAAGAGGGAGTATAGAACTTGACACCGAGCTTGGAAAGTATGAAATACACATGCAGCCGTCCTGTGCGTAGGTGACAGAAGGATAGAACACAGGACATCATCAGTAGTTAGTTCTGTTCTCTGGGTTTAAAGGTTCCATTTCCTTCATTGTCTTTCTCTGATTTTTCCTAAAGTTCTAAAAATTACATGTGATGCTATTTGTGAGTAGGCAGACCAAACCAAAGAAAATTAATAAAAAGTTTTTAATAAAAAAGGACTATCAGAGCTGAGGTTGTCTTTTCATGGCTAGCCTCCTATTTTTTCTCAAGCAGCCTAGTGAAGACGTAAGAACCTTCATATCATTGCTCATGATATTCAAAATGGAATGCAGTACTATTTCCTCAGGAGCATCTTCCATTATGCACTAACATTTTGAATGAAAGCATTTTGAAATCATAATTTCTTGGCCCCAGACTGCTGCTTTTGATTCTCTACGTTTTAATATTCTGGGAAATAAATAGCTTTCTAACTTCTTTTTTTCTGAATTTTCATTTTATTTTGTACGTATATGATTGATAACCCGCAGTATTCCTATTCATTCTCAGCAACCATTGAGTCCTTGAATGATGATGGATATCTAACTGAGGCTCTGCAACAAAATAAGGTGCTCAGTAAATACTCTAGAAGAGGTACAAAGAAGGAAGGGAGGAAGAAGGAAGGGAGGAAAGGACGATGAAATGATAAATAAGAGCAGCCAGGACAGCTTTGAATGCAGCCCAACACAAATATGTAAACTTACTTAAAACATTATGAGATTTTTTTGTGACTGTTTTTTTTTTTTTTTTTTAGTTCATCAGCTATTGTTGGTATTAGTGTATTTTATGGTTGGCCCAAGACAATTCTTCCAATGTGGCCCATGGAAGTCAGAAGGTGGACATGCTTTTCTGTGTCCCTGTGACTCTTATAAGCAAACAACATACAGTCCCCATTTTGCTAGCAACCTTCCAAATTTAGTTTAAAGATGACTAATATTTGATATTCTTAAATACACTAAATGACTGCATAACCATTATGTTATACTGCATAATAGAATTTCCTGAAGACTCTAATTTAGTGTTCTAACAAAATAAAAAATGTGGTTGCCATGCAACCCTTTGTCTGCAATTTTGCGAACTTCCTACTGTGCATATATTATTGGAGATGATTGAGATTCTCATAATTTTGTTCTGAAGTGTGTCATCTGCAGCGTCTTGAGTTGGGCGAGAGTTTCGATTGCTACTATTTTGGTAGTCATGTGTGTGGTGAATTATGATTTGGTTTAATTGGCTGCTCATTGTGTCCTTGTATAATTACTGTTTCTAAGACTCTGCGCTGTGTGTGTGTTCTTTCCTATGTCTTTATCATCGTTGAGTGACTTCTCTTTTTTATTACATCACAGTTGGAAGAGAGTAGAGGACGTGGCCCTGGCATTAGGTGAGGACTCTGCAGACAGGGCTGTGAACAACCGAGCGTGGCACCCGGCATTTTCTAGAGAGAGAAGAGAGGGCCCCGTGAATCTGTCCACAGACCCAGGTCCTGCCTAGGAGCTAACAGCCTCCAATCCCTGTCTGCAACGATCTGAAACCCTTTTATTCCAATGAACATCAGAATCCTCAGCTACACTTGTTTTCCCCTGACCTTATTTCATTGGGCTGGTGTGCTGATTGATTATTGGTGTCCAGACAAGGCCATGTCTCTTCTTCCTTATCTATAGCAGTATCTGGCCCTTTAGGCTGTTGTGCGGATGAAACACTTACAAGGACACGGGGCATAGGAAAAGCATTCAATAAACACACGCTCTCACACTTTAGCATTGAACCCTTGTTGGGAATTGACCGCCACTCTTTCTGCAAAGAGATTGTGGTTAATATGGCTTCATCCAAACATCCAAGAGACCACATGTAACAGTTCTGTTTTTTCTTTGAATGCCACATTTTCAGTGATTTGAGGGGAGAAAGCAGCCCTCCCACCTGCTATGTGTTAGACCCTGTACTGTTTTTTTCCCCAAATGTTTTAATGACTTTATTTGTTCAGTTAGTCCTTACCACCACCAAGTGAAATAACTGCTACAATAGCCCAGAAAAATGGACCAAAGAGCAGTGAGTTTCAAGGACTTTAACTCGGGTGGAGGACCCACGATCTTCCTTTTCTGTAGGGACGGGAATCAGCAGACGGTGTCTCACTCACCCGTCACAAAGGCTTTGCACCAGCTTTTGCAAAGCCCGTTGGAAAGCTCATTTCAACGGAGGGCGAGCATGGTGGGCACCGAAGAGGTCGATGTAGTGAAGAGATGAGGCCAACATCGCCGGTCATGTTCGAAGGTGATAATTCCTCACCCTTAAGTTCGTGGCCCTCTTAACACTGTGGGCATTGGCTCTATTCTTATCTAAGTCTGATTACTTCCCATAGACTCATTTTGAAACTGACCCCTTCCTTAATGGGTGAAGTGCGTTTTCGGTCTTCTATCTGCATTTTCCTCCCCATTTTCCGTGGGCACGTGGTCTCTCGGGAGGCAAGGGCTTTGGATCATCTCAGACAGCAATTGCCGGCTGTTAGCGTCCAGGCGGGACCTGGTTCCATGGACCGAATCAGGGGGCCCCTTCTTCTCTCCCACTGCCCCCCAGGACCTGGCAGGAGCCTCGCTCAGCTGTTCAAAGCCCTCTTCTGGGCAGTCCACGCTCCTCTTGCATATGTTGGCATCGGGCCTCAGCACAGCTCCACGCAAGCTCACTAATCGGGCCTGTTCTGCTGTGAGGTGCACCTAGTGAGGCCCACAGGGCGTGAGGACAGATTTTGCAGGCCTTGCACTAGACCAGCGAGTCGGTCCCTGGGAGGAAGAGCGGTGTGTGAGCATTTAGCTGCTTCCTGCCCTGACTAACAGAGGGCAGCCGACAGCCTGGGTGGAGAGAAAGGCTCCCTGAACATAGTCTTGTGAAGTGCCCAGGGCAGACGGTACCAGCCTGGGACACGAACCAGAGGGGACAGGATGGCATAGTCCGCTGCCTCCTTCCTGAAGCCCTTTTCTCCCCGGCCCGGCCCCTCTGCTCTGCCCCTTGGCGCTCGTGTGCATGCCCCGCTCGCTCTGCACACGTTGACCATCCACACCCAGCCCAGCCCCTGACCGCAGGGCCCTGCCATGGGCTCCTGTCTCTCTTGTCTCTTCTGCCCCGATGACCCCATGACCCAAGACGCTCACATCGGCCTCTGAGCCTTGAACTCTTACACGCTTCTTCTGCCTGTTCTACAAAATACACTCTGGAAAATGCCGGTTTAGATGCTCTCTAGTTTTGGTTATTTCTTTTCTTTTCTTTTGATTGGCAGGCCATTTGGTAGACCTGCAGAGGGGGTTATATAATATATTTCATTAGATGACACTGATTTATTTTTTTTCCACCCCTACTTACCTCCCCTTTGGAAAGCATCATCTTGTTCTCTATCTATGGGTCTGTTTTGTTTATTCGTGTGTATATGTGTGTATATGTGTGTGTGTTAGATTCCACATAAATCATATGGTATTTTTCTTCCTCTGTCTGAGTTATTTCACTTAGCATAACACCCTCTAGGTTCATCCATGGTGTTGCAAAGGGCAAGATTTTATTCCTTCTTTATGGCTGAGTAATATTCCCTTGTACAAATATATTGCATCTTCTTTACCCATTCATCTATTGATGGACACCCAGGCGGCTTGCATATCTTGGCCATTGTAAGTAATGTTGCAGTGAACATAGCGGTGCACAGACTTTTTGAATTGGTATTTTGTTTACTTTGGATAAATACCCAGAAGTGGAATTATAGGGTCATATGAAAGCTCTATTTTTAGTTTTATTGAAATATTGAAAGTATTTTTTCTCTGTATGGAAATCAAGTTAAGTAACTTCAAAATATATATGAATAATTAAAACCAGATTATTAAGTGCCATCATTTCATCTCCAAGACATGTCTTATTCATTAAAATGCAGATAACGAAGTGCAATGCTACTTATTAAAGTACTGAGCTTCTTTCATTCACTAACTTCATGACTTTGGGAAGTTTCTCTATCTTTCTGAGCCAGTTTCTTTAACTGTCATGTCAGGGTTGTTAACACCTCACAGAGGGCTTTGTGACAATTGAATAAGGCTTCCCATGTGAATGCACTCAGTGTCATGTGTTGGATGGCATACGCCAGCCACAGCCTGATAACACTCTTTACCAATCGTACCTTACCTGACTTGTATCCCAGGATGCAATAAAATGACTTCTTTCCAAATTCTAAAATCTCTTTTCCCTCAGACAGTGATTTTAGGTTAGAACAAACTTGTTCAGTCAGCGGGTAGGTCTAATGCATGATGCAAATAGCCAATGAGTTAACTCCAAGAGAAATGATTGCAAATCCTGAATGGCTTCTAGCTGTTCCGTGTACATTTCCTCACGTAACTGTCACACTGATGCTGTGAGGTAACTGATTTACACCCACATTGTATCAATGTGAACACGGCCAAGAGCTTCTTCCGTCTGCAGAGGTGGTAAGACAAGGCACTGAACTTCTTCATCTGCCATGTTCTCATTTTAAAAATGGAACCATTAGAATAGTTCTCTCATAGGGTTGCTTTTAGGATTGACTGAGATGACACAAGTAAAGCACAGTGTATGATCCAGGGGAAACCACTCTCCCAGTCGTGACCTCCTAATGACCTTGACATTCACAGAGCGAGCGGCATGCAGAATTTAGAAAGCAGCGGCTGTTTGTTAATGTGGGTCTGAAGGACATAGCTGGGAACAAGTGAATGGGCTGTTAGGTAAACTAGGAAGACCAATTTCTTACAGTCTTTGAGATAAGTTAAAACGAGAAAGTGGCATATCTATTATTTAAAAATTCTTCAAATTGGTTCCCTAATATGACTGTTTTTATCTCAAGATTTTATGATTTTTTTTGCATCCAAAAATTAAACCTAATGAAATACAAAAACATATTTTTCCCTTCTATCTTTCTCTCTATACATATATGTGCATATATAGATAAATCAAATAATTTTTATTGACTTGTAAATGTTTTATTGTGAATTTGATTCTTGTTCATTCCATAATATATATATATATATATATATATATATATATGTATCTATCTATATATATGTATATATATAGATAGATACATATATATATATATATACACACACATATATACATATATATATATTCTGCATCCTACTTTTCATTCTTTCTTTATCTAACTCCCACTTGATATTTTACATTCATATCAGGAATCACTTTTTTAAGAAGCTTTCTTGGATTCTTGTGGGTTATGAAGATTAAACTTATGTGTACCCTACTATTCAGCACATTTTCATTCAAAATGTTTATCTCCGTGGTACTATCTCCAACCACATCCCATGTTAGTCTTGCCCAGGACAGATGCCCAGTTCTGATGTCACTATTGCTGCACTGGAATTAAAGTGACTAAATGGTAAAAGAAATGAGCTCACAAATGTCAAGTTTGTACTTAAAATGCCAGTCTTCTGGCTTTACGTTTTCTACTACGAAGCAATGTCAAGTTTCTTACTCGGAGTACATTAGTTAGCGAACATGTATGTTACTTCTGTGGGTCTGGTTAATGTTCTCTGTGGGGAGATGTCTACACAGGGTCCCGAAGCTACTGCCCTTCGCGGAGCTCACACCTGAAGGCAGTGAAGGTCATTAAGGTACAGTTAGTTACTGAATGAGTGAGGAGATCATACATCTTGAGAATGGTTTTCAGAAGAACAAAACTGAGCAAAACTTACTACTCCGTAAATTTATATTATTAATGTCAAATAATACCAGTTCTACACAACTACCTAAGAATGATGATTATTTTGAAGCTCTAAGCAGTTTCTTGTTTCTGACATTTAGGGACTTGTGTACACGAAATCTGGATTCCTTATGACTTTGTAGGACTTACCTTTATAATCTACTGCAAATGCTTTTTAGCCAATAGAATATGAGTTAATGAGTGTATTTTTGGGATTAGATTCTCTAGTTTAATTATTATTCTTCCAAGATCTTGGATCTGTAACTTAATCTCTCTAAGCTGTTGGCTTCTATTTTTTATTATAGCATAATACTTCTAAATTCCTTAAACTCTTACTAATTTTATAAGGATTATCAGAAGATAAATATTAATAACAATACACCAATTTTGCTTAATATTTTATAAAGCATTTTACTTTCACCTTCTTATTTCATTTAATGGCATTTTTTTTTTACTGACATTTTTCCTGGGTTGTAATTTGGTCACCTTTAATAACTCTGCGAATAAAATTAAAATCATTTGCTATGAGCTAAAATATATTACATATATATCATAAATCAGAAAAAAGTATAGATACAAAAGTAATTTTACTGAACAGATAGGGAGATAATTTATCAATTAGATTTGCACCCAATTAGAATGCTATTTGGAAAGATAATAAAAACTTATCCATTATTAAAAAAAAAGTCAGAATTATTGCAATGTGCATTTCAAAACCTAAAAGTAATCTAATTTAAAAATGAGATGGTACTATTAGTGTAATGAAATGTTAAATAAATGTGCTGAATAAATGAAAGAATAAACGACCCCAGAAAAATTGCTGATAAGACTCTAATACTTGGTAAGTTTGGAAAGAAAACTTGAAATACAGAATATGTATAAGGTAATCATGGAAATATTCGCATCCTGTATCTTTGTTTCTTCTGATATAACTAAGGAAGTAATGCAGACACATGAAACAATGTATGTATTAACACACATGTAAAGGAAGCAAAATTTTATGTCTTCCCTAAATTTCTGAGTCTGAGAATTATACTGGCATAAGATAGATCAACAGGCGAAAAGCTTAAAAATATATATAAATTTTGCAGGACACAGGAGCCCTCATATGGAATGGAGACCCAAAGATATGAGGAATCCTGCAGGTTTATACATTAGGTTGAAAAGAGAGAGAGGAAATTGTGGAAAAGTAGCTAAACCACGTGGAGACCCTAAAGGGAGATATGGATTATTTCAACAAGGTCTGTTTGTGTAGAATTCTCTTGGTCTCAATTTCTCCTCCTTAATGAATAGAATGTTATTTTCCTTCTGGTCTAAGGGAGTTTTTGTGAGTTGTTATCTCCTGTTTCCAGAAAGAAAAAGGGAGATTAGAATGTCCTTCTTCTTTCTATCTGCTGTTTTTCAAGTGCCTTTAGCTGAAAATAATCATATTTGGAGGTGGCATTTCTGTCACTCTTAATACTTACTAGAGCATTACCGGTATCTATAGATGGCAAATAGAAACCAATGCAAAATGATGGTATTATGTGAGTTGTTATGACACATTATCCTGGTAAAATATTACAAAACATGAAAACTATAGTAGTGAAAATATAAGGGAGTGCTATGAATAACCTTATGCCCACAGATTTGATAAATTAGATGAAATGGACTAATATCATGAAAGACACAAACTACCAAAACGTGTACAAAGAGAAAAACATAATGTAAAGTCACTTATGCCTAGTAAATTGAACAAATAACTTTTTAAATCTTCCCAAACAGTAAACATCTAGTCGAGATGGGGTCACGGATGAGTTCTATGAAATATTTAAGGAATACTACCAATTTACCACAATGTAGTCCAGAAAATAGAGGTAGAAGGATCACTTTCTAATTCATTTTAAATGACCATAATTATCTGAATACTAAATAGCATATTCAGATAAAGATATGGCAAGTACAGGAAACTAAAGATTGTTCTCTCTCATGGACACCATCAACAACAAAAAATCCTCAACAAAATATTGACAATATTAATCCAACAAAGTTTTAGGACTCACATAACCCTCCTTCAAGAATTATTACCCATCTATAATGTTCAAGACAATGCAGGATTGATGATAGAATAGATACATAGATCAATGAAACAAAATACAGAAATCAGAAATAGGCCCACTGAATTTAATAATCATATAGTCAAAATACAGTCCACTGGAGTTTAACAAAGGCACACAGAATGTTCAATGGAGAAAGGATAGTGTTTTCAACAAAGCTGTTGGAGCACTTGGATATGCAAACAGAAGTAAAAGACACCCAGACCAAGACCTTGTATCGTATATAAGAATGAACTCACATGCATCATCCACCTAAATGTAAGATGAAAAGAAGCAGTCTGCAAACTTCGATGTGGAGAATCCCTGGGCCATATAAACAGAAATATAGAAAGAATGGTGCCTAACAGCAATTATAGCTAATTATTCAGTGGAATTGTTTTCACTTCTTTCCAACTGTGTGTATCTTGCAGATTTTCTGCAATGAGTTTGCGTTATTTTTATGGGGAGGAAATTATGCTAGACCTTGAAAACAATATAATAAAAGTCACTAATTAAAACAAGAAGGAAAATTGTCGAAATGACCTGGCTACTTGAAGATGTTTCCCAGGGTCAGCCGCGGTCTCAGCCGCCGCTGCCTGGATCAGGAAGCAGAGCCTTGTGAAGTCAGCGGGCGGCCCTGCAATGAATCTGTCTCTTCTTTTATGGCGATTTTCTCGGCCGAGAAATGAAGGCTGGATGCCAATGGAAAGGGTGGTGGAAGAAACTCCACACTCGTCCCTTTCGTAAAAGCAATGATAAAACGGGGAGGGAAAACAGTGAGAACCAACATTTTTGGTATTCTGGAAATGAATCCAAGGCTTGCAGCCACCCAAGGCACCTCTGTTTAAAATTTTTAAGAAGTCTGATGCTTGGTCAGAACAGTGGGCTTTGTGGCATTTTAACTTAGCTCAGCCCTACCTTTCACATTCAAGTTCACTGACCGCCATGGAAACAACAGCCTACATTTCCTGGATGTGGGAAGGAGAATGGATCTCATTCACAAAGAATTGTCATCAGCTATTGGTTCTGACCCATCCGGTGGCTCCTGGTTAGACTGGCTCAAGTGGACTGTCATTATTTTGACTCACTTGAACCTAGCCTGGTGCAGCAGAGAACTAGAAGGCTTGGGAGGACAGGTTAGGAAATGAGATGGCTCTGAGGGTTTTGGAAAATTTCAGCATATTCCAAGACCTGGAAAGCCACACTCAAGCTCTGGAAAAACCTAAGAGGACTGTAGATGGATTGGATTATTGTGACCTGTGGAGAGGGTTGGCCAAATCCGGGGGGGAGGGGGGTCTCCCTGGACACGTGGGACCCTGGAAATCCATAGAGGAGGCTCAAGAAACTCTTAGGGAGTTAGGAATGATGCAAGTCATCTGTCCTCTTCTGTGAAGGTCTTTGATTGGCCGCCTTCACTGCAAGAAAGAAAGGCGAGACGCTCCAGTGTGCCCCCAGTAACTGTCACGGGACACCATTCTGTGACAAGTGCTAAAAGGAGTTCTGCAAGCTGCAAGGAAAGGACATGGGGCAGGAAATCGTATCTGTGAACGAATAACACAGAAAATGGTAACTATATAGGTGACTACAAAAATCAGTACAAACGTGCTTTTGTTTTTTTGTTTTGTTCTTTTTTCTCTCAAAACTCAGGACTTCACACCGGTGCTCACCATCATTCAGTACGAATTCCAAATCGTGTGGATCCTCCTGTTAATTCTGTGGCGCCCTGCTGTGGAACCCTGGGCCCCAGGTAATTTTCATGATCCATTTCCTTTTCGCATTTTTGTCAGCCTTGTTCCTCTAGTTCGTGACTTTGCTATAATGAGGGTGAATTAAACAGATTCGTTTGGGAAGTGTGATTGCACTGTTAACTCAAGAATAACGCCAAGGACTTGGTGTAGTTCCCGATGTTTTCAGAATATTTCAGAATGTCTCCAGTGATCTTATTTGTGGATATGATGTTAAGAAGTGGAGTGGACAGATAATATTTTTAGGTGAATTTTTAAATTTGGGGTGCCTGTCCTGATCTGTCCGTCTGCCATGCAGTCGGTACAGGCTAATAATTGAGAAATTCCCATTTATTAAGATATTGACAGGCTGAGTCCAGGCTGAGAAAGGTTAATGGAGAGGAGCGAGTTCTGGGAACCGTCACTCAAGGAAAAGGGTGGAAAAGGTTTGACAGCACTGATCTTAGGAAAGAGGAGATGAAAATGGTGCTTTTCATGGGGAAGCCGGGATGGCTCAGTGAGTTAGGCGCTCACTTTGCAGCCTCGGGGACCAAGGATCGAATCCCAGCCCCGGCCCGAGCGGACCCATATGCTGAGCTGGGGAGTGCCTCCAGTTCAGTTCTCCCCGGGGGAGACCCCGGCCCAGTTCCTGCCCTGTGCAGCCCCGCCAACCTGTGGAATGAAACTATGTGGAAAAACAGATGACGTGCAACTATGGAGACTGTTCTGGGCCCTCCCCCTTCTCTCTGTCTCTGATTCTGTATCTCTCTCTCTCTCTCTCTGTCAAAAACAATAAATAAATCTTAAAAAAAAAAAAAAAGAAAATAGTGCTTTTCAGCAGTGCTTTTTCAATTGGTAGAAGACTGGTTCTGTGACAATTAAAATTCTAAATCACAAAAAGCTGATAGGAAGGAGAGTCACTGTGTTTGAAACAAGGTCAGAGACCTTGAGGTCAGTGTCCGGGACTTCACTCTGGGCCCCTGGCTGAAATCCCTTTCTTAGGAGCCAGTTTCAGATACCACCCTATGTACGATACTAGCAATTCCATCAGCAGGAACAAATGCACATAGATTACACTGACTGAAAAGGGAGCTTCGAGACTGTTTTTGAAAAGTGTAACTGGGGAAGCTGGGAGGGCTTAGCAGGTTGGGTGCTTGCTTTGCAGCCCCGTGATCTGAGGGTCAAGTCCTGGCTTCAGCCTGTGGGGACCCATATGCTGAACGGGGGTGTGCTTCCCATGTGGGAGGCCCCTGGCTCATGGGGGCGTGCCTCCCATGGGAGAGGCCCTGTCCTGCTTCCTGCCCTTCTCAGCCCACGCCCACCTGTGTGGAATGAACCTATTTTGAAAACTGATGATGTACAGCCGTGGAGGCTGCTCTGGGCCCTCCCCCTTCTCGCTGTCTCTGTCTGTCAAAACAATAAAATAAATCATAAAAAAAAAGTATAACTGGCATATAATAGATCACATAGCGTAGTATGTGATATTCAATCCTATTTCAATAATAATCATGATCTCTACCAGTTATTGGGTGATTACTCTGGTTATGGATCAGAATCCAGTATCCTAACTCTTTCACTTAGCAACTGTCTTACCTGAGACAAATAACTTCATCTGTTGATTGAGTTTTCTCATTTGTAACATGGACATAAAATATACCTTCCTCATAAGTGTTATGTCAAATGATTAAATAATTTAATAGCTGTGACCTGTTGAGTATGATGCCTAGGTAATAGTAGTTACTTGTTTGATGATGTAGGTACATAAGTAAATCAGCCAACAGACAAATAAATAAATAAGTCTGTGAGGAAACATTCAGAGAAGCTGCTGTGTAAAAACTAATGATTTGTAACATGAAAACCATAGAGCTTTAATGACAAAGAGGGTGTGTATCCTCGTTCTGGCTAAAGTTTGACATCATATCCGATAATGATTTTATCTTCATCTCCATTCACTTCTGAATGAATAGGTAGAAATGTTCTCTTAGGAGTTATCTTTTAATTTATTTTTTCTTTTTTTAAAAGATTTATTTTTATTGTCTTGACAGAGAAACAGACAGAGACGGAGAGAGACAGAGAGAAGGGGGAGGGCCCAGAGCAGTCTCCACAGTCATATGTCATCAGTTTTTGACACGGTTTCATTCTACACAGGTGGGCGGGGGCCGTGCAGGGCAGGAGCTGGGCTGGGGACCTCCTGCATGGGAAGCTCACCCCAGTTCAGCACATGGGTCCCCACGGGCCGGGGCCAGGACTCAATCCTCGGAGCCTGGGGCTGCAAGGGCAGGAAGCAAGGTGAGCGCTCAACCCACCGAGCCATCCCGGCTTCCCCATTAGTTTAATTTCTTGAGAACGTATTTTGTTCACATGAACATTCCCCTTGAGATTCCTGCTATACCTGGATTTATTTCTCATGTACAAAACTGAAAGAAGCTCTGCTATTAGGCTGCGTTCTGGAAAGTGACACTAGACCTAATGTTAGGTTGTGTGACAGCAAAATATGCAAGGATCTGAGCAGAAGGGAGTCAGGCTCCATGTGAAATTCCAAATTATGGAAACGTGATTACACATCAGAAGGTGTTCCGAGGGCCGGGACTGTCCTCGTGAGGTTAGTGCCATGGGAGCCGAGCGAAGGTATGAAGCATCTCACGGTGTGAGAGCTTCAGTTACGCTTCTTCCCTCTTCCTCTCCTGAATGGCCACCGTTCAGGTGTGTGGCTAACAAGACAGGGAGCTGGAGATCCGGCATTATTTTCCTGGCAGCCTCCACAATCTGAATTTCACACGAACGTGACAAGGACTTGCATGGGGTTTTGCTGTGATCCCTTGGAATTCCACAGATGCCCCTTTGACATTGCAACTGGGGATGTTAATCCAACAGGAAGGTTCCAGTATGCCCAAGGATGCCCTACTTCTGATGTCATTTTTTCAAGTTTGTCTGAATAAAGGTCTTGTGTCATAGAATGTCTATGCCTACACCTTTCTCCCACATAAAATACTTCCATAAAAGAGAGTGAAAATGCTAGAGATCTTATTGTCTTAGTAATATTTTTCGGCTAACTGGCTTCAGGATAGGCATTGCAGATTGTAGACTTCCCATGGAGAAATTGCCACTCACCCCCTCTGCCAGTGAAAAAACAGAACGTCCTTGTAGCAAGTTCTAAGACGCTGCTGTTTGGGGTGTAGGACAAACGAGTCCATCTGGGATTAACAGTAGTGTTGTTAGAGCTTCAATGAAAACAGATGGATTCTTGGATGATTAAACTGAAAGACATGCTGATGTGTTGGCTCAGGATGTCTTATCACACACGAGGTGTAGAGATTTGCAAATAAGTGTTGCGGTATTTCTGACCTAATTATTACCACCTTCAAGGACAGAAAACTGTCGGATAGTTTAAAAGGAATAGAGAGAAACTTTGATTCTACATCAAAGGTCAGCAGGCTTTGAAGAGGGAAGACAATTGTTCTGATTTCTTTTTAAGAATAAAAATGAGGTATTGATGAGTAAAAACAAAACAGATGACACTGTGTCTATGAAGGAGAATGTAACCATGAGAATCAAAGAAGAGAAAGTGCTTATCCATTGATTTATTGTTTGCTGGAATGATGAACTCATTCGCTCCGCAAACAGTTATTGAGTATGGAAGTCTGCAAATTTTCTTTGGTTTCTTTTCCAACAGCCTCTCTTCTCACTAATATTTGCACACCGTGTCAGGGAGAGGGGAGGCCCCCTTCGACTCTTCTAGAGTGCTTGTAGCTGGGCTGCTCATAGAAATGGCACAAGGTGGAATAATAGGAGAAAATCCCCAATTTTCTTACATGTTCCTGGCAGAATTAAAGGGCTAGCTCTCTGTGGAGCCATGGAGCAGGCTGGGTATGTATCCTTTACATAAAGAAACCATGCATTAGTGGGGGTTTGCCAAGACAAGGAGCTCACGTTGGAGGGGAGCCAGTTAGTGGGAATATAGGCGGAGGGCAGTGCTGAGTAAGACTGAGGAGGGTTTGTGTGCAGGGGCTTCTCAGCAACCTCCGGGCTCTCTCTGGCCACGCGGCTGAGCCTCCGTGAGGCTCACTGATTCTCAGCCCTTCCTCCTGTAGCAGGGGGCTCCTACCACCTGGAGGCTTGTTCCCTGCATTTAGAGAGACAGTCAGAGAGCACTGAATAAATCAAACTTGGTGGTAGGCAGCCCTCTGGGGCTCCTATTGAGAAAAAAAGTGGGAGGAAAACTGGAAATGCAGGTGAAAAGGTGAGTGTAAGGAACATGGCAGGTGTGTGTTGGGGTAACGTAAGACGTGCACAGTAATCAGAACTCCGGGCTGTCCAATGAAGCTGTATTCCAGGCAAGCGGCTGCAATGACCAGGGGCTGAGTGGGAATCGTAGAAACCAATGTAGAGGGCTATGTCTGGCCTTGAAACAGCTTGAGGAAGTTCCGCCTTCCTCCATTTGAGTGGCACTGCCAAGGGGCTGGGACAACGCAATTCGAGATGAGGCAGGTGGTGTGTAAACACTTGGGTTCCCGCTGTTCCCAATCGCCCGGGATGGACAGCATAACAATCGTGTACAAAGCCCCACCAACTATGATGCAGCAGGAACTCCGAGCCCGTTCATCTTTCCGGGCAAATGGAGGCTCCATTTTTTATTCAGTAACAAGTGGTAGCATGCAATTGGCTTCTGTCTTTAAATGATCAGAACGTGCCAAAATAAAGTCCCAGAGTTTTGAATAATTGATGTCCCTCCCCTGCTACCATTATTTAAACCATGGGATTTAGCCTCTTCTTTCCCCCCCCCCAAATTTATGTGATTTTTAATGCGTGCTACTCCAGATCCTGTTACAAATGGTATTGATTTTTAATGTGTGCTAGTCCAGATTCTGTTATGTCAGGTCTACAAAGAGAAAATCAATGACGGGTGTTCCTTTGTTCATTATCTACCAAGGCGTTTGTCCATGTGCAGGTTGCATAGAATTTATTTGACACGAAGGACGTGTGTTGAATGACCTAGTCTAAGCAAGCGGTTGGTGACATGTGTTGAAAATGGGATTTAATGTGTGAGGAGAGAGAGGATTCCGCCCAGTGGCTTTTTAGCTGCGTGACCTCAGGCAAGCTGTTTCGCCTCCTGCGCACTTATTCTCTCTTTGCAAACGGCAGTGGAGACTATTAGGAAGTTGGGAAGATTAAGCAACAGGATGGCATCTTGTAGGCAGTCAGCAAGAGAGACTCCCCTTCCCTTTTGATAATCCACCCAAACGGAAGCATTTAATGATTCTAACACAGAAAATAGCGGGCAAGGTTCACATTTTGTTCCTATCAAATGGTGCTGGTGAACCTAGAGGCATGTAATGCTAATGAATATCTCTTCTAATTCCTCAAGGCTACACATGGCCAAGCGCCGGCATTCTTCACAGACGTTCTGAATGCTCCAGCTCGCTGTCCTTTCCTGAAATAGTTCCCAGCGTGACTTTTGTACCTGACCTTCCTTCACGCTTAGACTTCTGGGCCCAGCTGGAACACCAAAATACTAAGAAAGGAAGGATAAGACCGCTTGCATGTCCACGTATCAGTGTTACAATCATCACCATCATGAGCACTACTTTAAGAACATCGGCAGATTCTCTGTAAGCTGGGACACTGTGTCCAGGGCCCCACACTGCTGTGAGCAGAGGCAGAGAATGGAGTGACAATCTGTGGTTTCCAGAAAATGAGGTGGCCTCCTGTCTTTGTGGGCAGCACTTCCCGTACCTGGACGATTCCTCCTTCTCTTTCCCTTGCAAACTCCCATTTGCGCTTCGATTCCCAGCTCACTGTGGCCTCTGCTAAGACGTGCTCTAGAACCGGCCAGCTGCTCCCTGCTCTGTGTTCTCATCGTACGTAAATTCCATACGATCTCTGTCTGTCAAGCACAGGGCTCAGTATTTTAATGACATTGTATCATCTAATCCTCAGAAGAATTTAGCTCCGTGGTGTAGGTATTGAAACCCAAGCGACTTGGAGTAAGTTATTTACCTGAGGTTACCCACCGAGCAGGTGTCTGGACCTGGATTTGAATCCACATCTACCTGTCCTCCATGTCGAGCCTCTGGCCCATCCTACTCAGTCCCTTTTCTCAGAATTTCTTGCCCAACCTTGATGGAAGTGGGTGGACTACTATCGTCTGTTATATTCCAGGGAGTTCCCCTAAGATAAGCAGTTGATCGCATCAGGCCACGTAAGAATGTTCTAGAAGAGCATTGGTTCCCAAGTGATGGTCTGCGTACCCCCAGAGGTACGTGCTGGGCTGTCCAGGGGTGTGGGAAACATAATCAGTAACAACATTGACCTGTGGTGTGGATATTGCAAAATTAAATCTGTGGTTTGTACTTCTAATGCAGTCATTTTTCTTCCCTAACTTATTACCTCATTTCCAGTATTTTCCATGAAGGTAGGCACTGAACAAATGTGTCAGTATTTAAAACCAGCTGTCTTAAAAATAATGGGGCACACTTTATAGACATTGTATAGAAAAGAGATTCACAAGTGGGGAAACGTGGGAAGCGTTGGATTTGCACGACAAGTCTCCATTCGGTTTCAAGTTCTGTCCCAGAGCTTTGTAGCTTTGGCGTATTCCACTCCATTTCCAGTTCTTCCTGCACACCCCTGGCTGGTTCACATCTACTCTAGTACAAGGGTATCTTGGGAGGTTTGGGACACCCCACAAACCATCTTTTGAGTGTGTTCTACATGGATCCCATTGTGCTTGGTGCTCCCGCCTCGTCTAAGGATTTACTTCCTGTCTTATTTTTGCTCACCATGGATACCGTTGAGACGATGTGTCCATTTATTTGCTCTCTCTTTCTAATATAAATATGAAGATGGTGGGGGTGGATGCAATACACGAGGAGCAGCCAGCAGGCACGTGTCGTGTCACGAGCCCCATGCCCTACCTTTATCATGGCATGTCCCCCACCTTTATCATGGCATGTCCCCCGTGTTGATAAAGCTAGGGGAATCTATGAAAGGCAAACCTGTATGCATGCACGCACACATGCCTAAAAACACAGTTGTTGACTTTCTTTCCAAACAGCTGGGTCTATAAAAAAAAAAGGAGCAACAAGAAAAAAACACACACACAAACAATGGACTTCCTCATGGCTTTATGGTGACACGTGTGGGAATCGGAGCAGCTGTCAGAGCGGCGATAAGAATGTGACTTTGCCGCCAAGATAGGAGTGATGGATGTCCTTTCCCTGGTCATGCTTCACCCTCCGCCTACCTTTTCCTGGTTGGTATTCAGCTTCACCCCCCCACCCCCACCCCAAATCACATGCAGAATTGGCTGCAGTATTAGAGTTTTCAGAGAAAAGCCTTCTGGACAAATTTTTTCATTAATTTATTTTTAGCCGGAGAGAAGCAGGTGATAACCTTTAAACGTAAGTAAATGGGCTGCCAGGGAAGAAAAGGAAACACAAGGGAAACGAATTAGCCATTTATTTTAATAGCATTTCCCTGGAAGTTTAGCAGCTTTGTGTGGGTTTGTATTTTTCTCCTGTTGAACATCAGGAAAGGGCACAGTGCTCTAAATGCAGAAGGAGCAGGTCTCTCATTAAATCTGAGTGCCTGAGATAAAGTCTCGGGGACAGAAGGACGTCTACCTGAGACATGCTGTAAAGGCTAATAGACTAAAATGCAGCCGAGTGGACGCATTTTAATTAAATTCCTGGTATAACGTTATGGAGGGCGCAGCTGTGCGGGGCCTCTCAGACAGGCAGCCATGGTCCCCGTCTTTAGAGAGCTGTTGTCCAGGAAAGCGGCGGGGTGGCGTGGCACCCACCAGGCCTGGCTGTCTTCCGTGTATGAGACTAGCTGCACCATCGTTTCCCTCAGATGGCCTTTCTCGGAACGTAGGACAGGACAAGGGGATGTCCCCACGCCTGTCACAGAGAAGCACACTGCAGAGGCTAAATCCCATGGCTTACATAAGGGTAGCAGGGGAGAAGACATCAGGTATTCAAAACTCTAGGACTTTAGTTTGGAATGTTCTGATCATTCAAAGACAGAAGCAAATTGCATGCTGCCACTCGCTACTGAATACAAAAGGGGGCGTCCGTTTGCCAGGAGAGATGAACGGGCTTGGAGTTCCTGCTGCATCATATCTGGTGTGGGTTGGTGCACGATTGTTATGCAGCCCATCGTGGGCTGCTGGGAACAGTAGGGAGCCCTAGTGTTTGCACACCACACGTGTGATCTCTAAGTGTGTTGTCCCAGCCCCTTGGTGGTGCCACTTGAATGGAGGAAGGCAGAACGGGAAGATCAGGTTGGCGCTTAAGTCTTAACTCTCCTCCAAGTCAAGAGGGAGGAACACACAATAGATGGTTGTGAGGAAAGTGCTTCATCAGCACCTCTGTGCTTCCACTTCTGAGTTGACAGGTCGAAGCTGCTGCCTGGTTCCTACCACCAGCTCTGTTAACACCCATGATGCTCCACTCCCTACTCTACTGAACCGTCAAGACATCAAGTATCTCTATAAAGATCGTCACTGATGGTCTTTCATTTTGCCTGTTTTAGACGTTCACCTCTTCCTCAGAGCAGTGTGTATATATAAAATTGACATTTCACACACACACACACACACACACACACACATATATATATATGCATATATGATGTTCTAATTGCTTCACCATCAACTAGTATTGTGCCTGCCATGTTAAAGCCTGAAATAAATGATTTTAAAATTAAGGTATGGGTGAAAAAAAGTTCTATAAGGAATTTTGAGAGATGGATAAGATTTGTGAGGGAAACACATTTGTTTCCAACAGAAGTTTCATTTTAACTTCTGTCGAAGTTGATTTTCTCTCTAAAGCATTTGCATGACCAGTAAACAGATAGGAAAGAAGAAGGAAGGGAGGGAGGGAAGAAAGAAGGAAGGAAATAAAACATGTTTCCAAACACAATTATGAAGTAAAAATTAATATTAAAAGTAGAACTGATATCAGCTATGTTTCCTCTCTTCCCATTTGGCCCTGAAACTACAAACTATATTACACTGTGCTCTTTAATCTCTGGCATTGTCCAAATGGAAGAAGCAATTTCCAAAGGCTCATGAATAATTTATTCAAGGGTTGGTTCCCTGTATAGTGTACTTGCCCTAATTCAATAACATCACACTGTTATAATTTAACTTTTAATATATTATGGTTATTTATTAAATTTTTAATTAGTTTCAAAATTGCTTTTAGCAGACTCTAAAATCTATTTAATAACAGAACCTGACAGAATGAACTATGTTGAGTCTCGTGTGTCTCCACGAAGGTCTTGGGAACTTGCCCTCAGGTGCACACGCACGAACACTCAAGCACACACACCTTCCCACGTGTGCCATGGCCGGGGTGGAGTTCAAGGTCATGTCCAGAGGAAAGGATGACTGATAAATGTGTGTGAAGCTCCCGTGGTCAAATTCTGTTCCAGGACAAATTGTGCCCTTCATGTGAAACATGCAGGCCTTCCTGGAACATTGATATTCTTAGGGGGAAAACATATTTTCTTTATTTTTTCTTCTCTATAAGTAAGTTTGAAATTCACAGCAGGAAACCAGACTAACTCAGAGCTCTGTTTTCATAAACATGTAATATCAACAAATAGGATAATTCAAAAGCGTATCATTCCAATACACGTTAGGAGCTGTGCTTGATGGATTCGTTTGCCTTTCCCACTTCACTCATCAGTGGTGTCTGTATAAACCACAGCATGTTTGTGAAAAGCCAACTTAGCACCTGTCATAGAGCAGGAAGTCGGGAGAGAGTCCTGACTGACTATGAAAAATTTACTATGCTAAGTGCTTAGGAAATTTTTTAAAATATGTATTTGTGTGTTTCATCTTAAAAGGTCTATTTCTTTAACTTTTAATTTCAAAAGCATAGCCACCACACACCTCTCTCTGTATGTAAAATAAAATTCAAACGCCTCTGGGACATAATCTGGGTTCTGTTTCCTCCTTGCCACCTTCTACTCCCCCAGTTAATTTTGTAACCAAGTGGATAAGATCCTTCTCATTCTGTCTTTCACGTTCCCTTAACTTTTCTCAGGATTTTCTACCCAACAAAAAAGCTCTCTCTCTTGTGTGTATACATGTGTACACACACACACACACACACACACACACACACGAGGGTTGTCGGGAAAGTATCCGGCCATGTAACTGCCTTTGTTATATTGACAATGGTTGGATTTTTTTCTGGACAGCCCTCGTATATATATATATAATTCTCAAATGAAAAAATAATCAGTACATGCTAACCTCAATGGGACTTAGATATTGAAATTATTAAAAAAAAAAAAAAGACTTTATGCCAACTATTGTAGCCATGCTCCATGAGGTAAAGAGATGAAAATTAAAAAAAAAAAAAAGATTTAATCCTACTAGAAATTCTCTATGAATTTAGACACACAAGGTTAATACACCTCAAAATTAATTGCATTCTTATATAATAGCAGCACACACTTGGGAAATGAAATATACTGGCGATGACATGGGTGAAGTGTTGAAAAGCTGAGTGAGTGAACGAATGCTTGAACTGATTGCTTGGCAAAGAATTGTCTCTTAACATGGTTCTCCAAATATTTGGTCTTTTCTCTTTGTGTATTATATCCATAGAGAGAGGGCTGAATTAGTTTTTAAAGGACATACATTTGAGTCACAGGCAGAGGGTTGTTAAGAAGACTCCTGTGATAAATATCACATGAGCCTATTAGAATATTAACATGTGCTTGAACTCACACGCATTTTAAGTAATATATGGTTTAAAACCCTGGGCTGGGTCTCAGGGAACTGGAGTCACAGGCCTGATTCTGAAATGAATGCGCACTTAGGATGGTATCTCATTGAGCTTCACCTAAGCTTTCGTATCTGACCATATGCAGAATTGGGCTGGATACATTTTAAGATGTTTTCTAAATTTCAAGATCTTTCATACTCCAAATTTAAAATATTTTTATAATATAAATTCACATCTTCGTCAGAATCCATAGATTTCACAGTGGTAAAGTCTAAAACCTGTTAACTACACCATCTTTTTTGTACACATCTGCATCCCTTCTTCACTACTATTATTTCAACTTTTCACCATATTCTCTTGATAATTTCTGTACTCTCTATACCCATGAGCTGCTAAGCAAAACTATCCTAAATCCTTCAAAATGCCATGTTAGCTGGTATTTCTCAATGAGTCCACACCGTGACATGATTGTTTATTTTGAATAGTGATACAATGGCTCATTTAAATGAATAGATTAGTGTCCTTGGTTATTTCCCCTCAAATTCTGTCTATCACTCAAAGACCTATTCAGTCCAGGATCAAACTGACATGTGACTAAATCAGTGGCCCAAAATCACATTCCCTGGGACTCTAAATCATAATTTTGTCAGGGCTTCCTGTCACTTGCACCCCACCACACAGCGGCAGCCAGGTAGCTACGTGTCTTTGTTGAAAATACCAGACATCTGCAAATAATTTACTTAGCTAACACGGCCATGATGCATCACAGAAGTCTGTTTTCCACCCCTGTATCTGCTCTTCCCTAGCCGATGAGCCCTTCTATTTCCCTAACAAAGCAAAAAGAATTTATACCCCGCTGTGGTTTTATTTTGCGTTTTGTTTCCTGGGATTTCTGTTGTTGCTGAACGTAGCTTGGTTGCTGTTTTTCTGAGACATAAAGACGATGTGAAATGAATCTGAAATTGAAAACAAGGGCCACCGTTTGGAAACACACCTAGGTTTTAGGTAAGACAGGGCTGATGTACGAGCTGGGGTCTGCTGGACATCTCAGTGTGTTTCTTGAAAATGAAGTCCTCACTCAGCCCTTACTCTACCCTTCTGAGCCAGATTTTCATAATATATTTGCTCAGCGCCTTGAATGTCAAGCATCAGCTTCATTGTCTTAAAAATGCCAGCTCTTCTGTAGTGAGGAAACATGCGTACGACTACGGTGTTTGGATGACTGTGACAAAGCCAGCAACTGCGAGTGGAGATGGGGCCCGCATGCTTTTTAAAAATTGATTTTATTGTTTTTGACAGAGAGAGCGAGAGACAGAGAGAGAGGCAGAGAGAAGGGGGAGGGCCCAGAGCAGTCTCCATAGTTGCACGTCATCAGTTTTTGACACGGTTTCATGCCACACAGGTGGGCGGGGGCCATGCAGGGCGGGAACTGGTCTGGGGGCCTCCTGCATGGGAGACACGCCCCCCTTGAGCCAGGGGCCCAACTGGGTGGCAAGAACCAAACTGGGGCCCCCCACACAGGAAGCGCACCCCAGTTCAGCACATGGGTCTGCATGGGCTGGAGCTGAGACTCAATCCTTGGTCCCTGGGGCTGCAAAGCGAGTACTTAACCCGCTGAGCCATCCCTGCTTCCCCAGGGCCTGCATTTTCTAAAATCTCACCAGGTTCCTGTAAGGCTCTGTGAATATGGAAACAGGAAACAAAAAGAGAGGAGGCTTTGCAAAGCTGAAATCCCATTCAGTCTTTACTAATTCAGTTTTTTTTGGCTTTTGAGAAGAGTATCAGAGTGAGATGACCCCTCCTTGGATCCCTCATGGGATTAACTTGTCTGATTGGAAGGAAATGTGGGAAATGAACAGGGACCAAGACGTGAGGTCAGTCAGAGCCCAAAGCGAACCCTTTTCAGAATGTATTTACCAGAGGATTTCAGAGTTTTGCAATGAAAAGGACGGCCATTGGATCGTGGTTGAACACCGGCTGGGCTGCCCAGCACTCTCAACCCTCGAATATCACATCAGACAAATGAGAAAAAGAACAGCCCCTTCAAGGTGGCATTGCTGGGGACATGTAATTAATTCCCGATTGTGTGCACAATCACAACAGAGAGAGACAGACATGGGAGGGTTTTGAGAGGCAGTTTCTGTCATGAAAAACTACGGGATGTTTTAGAAAAAGGAAGTGTGTTGGAGTGAGAGATCTAGGCTGAGGTGCTGGGTGTGCACTGGCTAGCTATTTGATCTCGGGCAACTCCTTTGATGGTTCTGTTCCTCCGTTTCTCTGGTCTGAAAAACAGAGATGATGCATCTGAGTTCCGGGGTGGCCGTGAATTCAACGAAACAACGTGGGACATTTATGAGCATCACAGCCTTTACTCCGTCTTTCCTTTATGGCCTTCCTCAGTCTGCTACCAAGTGCAGGGAGTCAGGACAGGAGGAAAAACACGGTGGGGAGTTCCATGCAGAAAGGTTTTCTTTAAAGGTAGATCTTAATATTGTGAGTGCTGACCCGGCTTGTCCTGAGAGGGCTCATTCTCCAAGTACCCGTTTTCCCCACCCAACAAAATGTCACCCACAGTGCTGACCAACCTGTCCTCAAAACTGAAGGAACCAATGGCTCCCACAGTATGACTCTTCCCATCCTGAAATTATCCATAGAGAAGCCCCTGTTTTCACTTCTCCGTCTGATAGAGAATGTTTCAGGGACTGGGTGCAGGAGAGTCTAAAAATTCAACATGCAGAAGGTCTATGACTGACGTTCTTATTTCCATATCTGACAAAGCTCTAGATATTCTCATTAAATATCTCAAGTCCACATATTGTACCTGATTGGCCAGAGACCAGTTGGGCTTCTGAGCTGGTCTCTTCCTCTCCCAGTCTAGAGCCTAAAAATAATAAACCCTTTATAATTCCACGTGACTTCAAACTGAATGGGAAACAACCTACACACCATGATTTTTTAAATCGATACCTGTTATTTCTTCCTTTTGCAAAGCTCATTTTAACTTGTAACAACATAAACGGATGTATACCTGATTCAGAAATAACTGGGGTTTTACCCGATGTGCAGGCAACCTTGGGTTATCAGTGTCTGTTTCTGTGCTCTCATTTAAAAAATCACAAATCTAGGAGGCCTCCCCCTGGAGGCCCGCCGGAATTCACCACAGAGAACTTCCAGACACGTGACGTCTCAATGGAAATGTCTCTTTTAATGAAGTATATTTTAGTGATATTGCAACTCTCTGAACGCTTTGAGTCCATTCTCTCCTCTTTAACAGGTTTGCTTAGAGTGCACGTTCCTAGACACACACGTCATACATCAAGGTCACAGCTGTAGTGTAAATCATGATCAAGGACGCGTGTGCAAAGCTATGTACAGGCAGGTGTACTTTGAGACGGACAGCCCGTGTACCACTTGCTGCAGGAGCCACTAGGTGGGGGTGTTGTCTAGCATTCTACAACAAGGGCCTGTTCTCCACTCACTGACCCTCTCTTGGTGTGTTGATTCTTGTGGCAGCAGGTGAATTGATCAGTAATTTCTACTCCAATGAAGTGGCGTGTTTTCACAAAGGGTATTAAACATGAAAATGCCTGAACTCTCCAAACAGAATATAGCAATTCTCCCAAGGGAAATATTCCCCCCCCCCCCCAAAACTATTAGTGGTTTATTTTGACCTGGAATCTGAGTCTATTCTGTAAAATGTGGTATTTGAAAGACATGGCCTTTGCATTGTCATTAACTTATACTGTCATTTAAACAGGGTGGTTGATATGTCTGAGTTTCAGTGTCTCTATCTGTAAAGATGAGGAAACTGGTTTGTTTAATTGTTAAGGTGACATCTTAATCTGAGGCGACGTGCCTCTCAGGTACCATCTGCTTGTCCTGCAGTTAGGTTTAGACTCTGTCACTGCATGTTTTTGCATGTGGCCCCGTGCACAGGGGGAGAAGGGATAAGAGGTGGGGGGATAGCTTCTCGCTGGCAGAGCCGAGGAATGAGCGGTCTGTCTGGGTGTGACCCACCCAGAGAGAGGAGGTGGATTTATAACCTCACTGTCTGGCACCAACATAACGCAAGACACACATGTAATTTAAATTTTCCTAATAGTTATATTTTTAAAAAGTCAAAGAACAAGGCACATTAATTTTAATAATGCATCTAAAACGCTATCATTTTAACATGCAATCAATATAAAGATCAATGAAGTGGTTCGCTCGTTTCCTTTGGGTACATTTCAGACATGGGTGTGTATTTTCCATGTTCAGCTCATCTCAGCCCACATGCTGTATTTTCATCAGGATACATCATCATCCGCATGTAAAATTCATAAAAACGGCGATTGCGGAAGCAGATCTATACACCCAGGTTGTCGCAAACCTAATTCAATGTTTTCCAATAACTGAATGAGTATCAGATTTTTAGAAATTTTAAATTCCATGAATTACAATGACATGAAACTGAAAATCAGTTGTCCAGATGCACATACCATATGTCAAGTGCTCGATACCCATGGGAGGCTAGAAACTCCATGTCTACATGTCATATGAATGTTTTATTTTATTAAATATTTATTTTATTGTTTTTGACAGAGACAGAGAGAGACAGAGAGAAGAGGGAGGGCCCAGAGCTGTCTCCATAGTTGTACGTCATCAGTTTTTAACATGGTTTCCTTCCACACTGGTGGGCGGGGGCCGCACAAGGTGGGAACCAGGCCAGGGACTACCACATGGGAAGCACACCCCAGTTCAGCATATGGGTCCTCACGGGCTGGGGATGGGATTCGATCCTTGGTCCCTGGGGCTGTAAAGTGAGCGGTCAACCAGCTGAGCCATCCTGGCTTCCCCATGAATGTTTTATTTTACTGAGACTAGTACAGTACTTGTCGCACCTCAGGGATTTGATAAATACTTGTTGATTTAAATTGAATGATGCATCTCTTTGCAGATATAATATATTCTGTGAAGATTGATGAAATTCATTAATTCTTCTTAATATTTTCTTGGCATTTACCAACTATGGCTGCGAGCTTCATTGGTTCCCAGCTAATGTCTCCTTGTGACCCCAATAATCCCAACTCGAATGGTGTTCACATAAATGACCACATCAGTCCTTCTGACGGAAAGACAGAAAAAAAGGAACTTGCATTTTATTACATTTATATCCTTCCCCTGACAATTATTGAACTTCACGAATCTCAACCTCATTACGTTTGGATAGGAGCCAACTGTCTTTAGGAAAGAGCACTAAAAATTAATGATCGGGAATTGCTGGGGAGCAAAAAAGCTGTGGAAAGAAGACATATGGTTAATGATGACATATTATTGCAGGAAAGTGCAGTAGTTTGCACAAGTGGTGGTGACAGGCATTGGAAGGGGACACTGCTGACTCAACTGGGCAACACGGGGACCACCCAAGTCTTCTCGGTGCTGCATTGAGAAGCTGCTCATGCGCCAGGACCTTATTGAACAAACTCCATTACTTCCTGGTTGGTGACATTCGGCACGCAATGGGGACTTTGTCACAAACCACAGACAGAGAGAATTGCAGGGAGAGGCGATCTTTGCTATCTCCTTTAAATTGGACCTCGCTGTGTCTGCGTTTAGCACAAATGTATGAGCCGTTTGAATGCCATGCTGAGAAGGCTTCAGTACGAGACGCCGGGCCCAGAATTACGAGAGCGTTCTTCCTGTGGTCAGGGCACGATGGACTCTGAGTGAAAGACGTCTTCTCTTTTTAAGCATACAAATAGTGCCCATCCATACGGGGCACAGGAACGCCCCTCAGCACGCAATATTCAGATGCTTGTGGTTGGTTTGTTTGTTCCTCTGGATGAAGGACTTTATTTTGAGGAAAGATGAAAGAAAGGAAGTTTAACACAAACACCTGGAACTAAAGAGACGAAAACCCGTATCACTTTGCCTTATGCATCTTGAATTCCTCGTAAATCAAGCTTGTCCCACGCATGGCCCACGGCCCGCATGGGACCCCGGTGGGCTTTGAATGCGGCCCAACACAAATTTGTAAACTTTCTTAATATATCATGAGATTTTTTTTTTAGCTCATCAGCTATCGTTAGTGTTAGGGTATTTTAGCTGTGGCCCAAGACACTCCACTTGGAATTATTTTGACAAAGTTACGAACGGCCTCTGATTTGCTAAATCCTCTGGACACCTCTCATTTTTCATGTTTTGCATGACTTCTGGGAATTAGACAGCTTTGGCCCAACGCTCCTCACGCACGTGCGTTTTGTACAACTCTGCTCCTCTGCCTTCTGTGTTACTAATTCCATGGAGCCGGGAAGCCTCTTCTCTACCTTAAAGAATATGCTGGAGAATTGTGCTCCACTGGCAAGTGTCTCTTGGAAGTCCCTTCTCCACACCCTGACTCCTCTGACTGCTTCTCTGAGCTTCCAGATACCTTCCACTCACACCTCGATGCTGTAGTCATCTAGTTGTCATTTCCATGTATGTAAATATGTCATCACCTACACGTATGGGTCCGTCATCTAGGGCACTAGCAGCAAAGGACAGGGACCGTATATTATACTCAATTTTATCTGCAGAACTTGGCGATATCCGGCACTTACTAGGTAAGCAATGCATGTATGTGAAACAAGGAAACACAACAATAAATTCCTTACTTCACCTCTTTCTTTTTGAACGTTGTCTCTATTCTCAGTGGAATAGGTAGTGCATTTACAATAAAGGGAAACACTTAACTTGATGCAGTTAAATTTATAACTTATGACAGGCATTTCTTTTGCTAATCTTCTGAGTATTTAAAACAGAAGGCCTCATCTGCTCAAATGGCCATTTCCACCCCAAATGGCTTGTCTGATGAGATTAAGAATCTGCATCTGCGCTTTGGGACCGGGTTGATGTCACATGGCCTTTCTACACTTGCAAACTGCTGACACTGAACTTGAGACCATACAGCTGGTCAGTGGATGTTGCCATGGAAGTTGAGAAAGCTGCCCCGGGGACGCTTGGGACTTCTGTAAACATTGTATTTCAGCGTTGCATATTTGAGTTGATGGAATCTTACGCCTTACCCCTTTCATTTTGATACAGACTTCAGTTTCTGCAAGATGACTTCTGGCTCAGGACTTGTTTTACTTATGTTGTTCCTAGGAGGCCTAGCGTTAACTCTTACTTTCCCATCGTGGGGCACCTGTGACGTAAGGGGGGGGGTGGTTGTCCTCATCTTCTAGGCTCTAGGTCAAGAGGCTGGGGCTGATCGATTTGTTCAGATGGCCAATGAAAGATGTGCCTCTAGAGCTCCCCGTTCTCCATGTGCAGCTCAGTGCAAAGCTTTTTCAGAAGTCTACAAATGCACGTGGGGAAGTGAGCCTACGTTTCAGCCTCATTCTGGGAGTGGGGGCAGGGAACGGGGGCCAGCAAAGGGCAATGACGTCTTTGAGGCGGAGCCCCCCTCAGATTAATTTCTGATAGAAGCTGCTTATCAAGCAACACTCCAGCATGCTCAAGGCTCTCCCGCTTCACGCTCCATTTACACTATCACAGAAAGAGACAGTGACAAGTATGACATTGGGGACTCTCCGGGTGCCGTGGTCAGCGTTCTTCATCTGCTATCACTTTGGACGTTCTTTTCCATCATGATAGGACGACAGCCATTAAATGCAGCAGGGTGTAGGGGGCCCAGGTTTGACACCTGTTCTGTTCAGCATGGCAGCTTCTTCCTATACGTGATTATTCACCATAAAATTGAAATTAATTACAATTATTAAAAGGAAAAGTTTCATCGTGTTGGCCACATTTGAGGACCGGAGTAGCTAAATGTTTGATACAAATGCTTCCATCGTCACAGAAGGTAACTCTTCTAGACCCAGTACCATTAGTTGTCTGCAGAATCTCCAGAATGTGCACACCAAAAATTCAGTTCCAAATGTGTGAAATCTCTTATTTTCCCTCTAAAAAGAAAATACTTCGGCAAAAACAAGTCCCACTGGATTTGGAGACCTTAGAGCTCTAACTCTCATTTTACTTGCGTCTTGCTCTTCAGCGCCTCCTGCAGGCCTGGTGCAGACAACCTACCTTGCACAGGCTCGCTCCCCGTGTGCACCTGCCCTGTGGAGGGTCCCGGCGGCCTGGGCTCACACCCACGTACTTCTGGGCGTGTGAGGATGTTAGAGACGGGCAGGCTAGGGGGTGGGGCATTTTGGAGGGGGGGATGAGGAGGTCCTCTCTGATAAGTGACATGTGAAGGAATGGAGGAAACCACGTGAAGGTTGAAGAAAGGAGGATTCCAGGCAGAAGGGAAGTGAGCAATGATGACCCTGAAGGGGCGACAGGATCCTCGGAGGGTTGGGTGGCATGTGTCCCAGGGAAGCAGGGACAGCAGCTGCCAGAGCAGAGAATACCAGGCAGGGGTGGGTGGAGGACATCAAATAACTAAGTGACAGATTAGCAATAATTTAGGGGCTGTGAGGACTTGGAAGTTTCTTCGGAATGACATACGAAACCATACCTCGTGTGCAGCAGGAGAATAACTGTTTTAAACCTCTATTTTTGAAATAAAGATAAAACACACATGACTTTAGGAGGCTGGGCAAGTAAAGTGAGTTCCCTCGATCGGTAGGGCAGGCCCAGCACTTGAGTTCGGGCCCTTCTGGAATGGCAGACGGTGCTATTTCAAGACCTGCTTCACACAGAATCCAGCAGTTTGAGTAGAGGCAGGACATAGGAGATGCCAGGAGAGAAGAGGGAGACAGAGGAACCATTGGACACAACAGCGCGGGTGATGTCACGCTGTGGTTTTAAGTTCGTTGGTTGGTTTCTAATTCTGTGATGACTGTATCGCGTAGGGGGAACACTGAAGAAACACTTCCTAGCTACGTTGATCGTCTCACCCCCTTGAGGCTGGAAGTGTACCAATGCCACTGCCCCCCGGGTGATTCTGCCCTGCACTGCACAGGACACAGGCCGAATCAGGATGGCCAACGTTGTCAGTCAGGGTTGCAGGGCTGCTAGCCAGGCCCCAAATATTTGTCTTTTCGTGAGTCACTACTTCACGGCTTCGTTAGCTGAAGCTTTTATTTTATTTTACAGTCTTGAGAATACAAAATAAACAGGAGACGAAAAGCAACCGTGTCAGATCCATCTTTCAAGGATTCTGCCAAGATCTGTCAACCTGCGCCTCTAAATAACCAGTGACAAATGTTGTGTTGACATATTTCTCCATTTCCCAGTGAATAATTAACAACATATGTCAGGGAAGGCTGACGAAATCATTCCGAACAAAGAAAAGCCTCCTTCCGACACATTTTAAGCGTCCACCACCCTCTCCAACTTCCAATCCACCAGGAAACAAAGCAGACTACTTGCAGTGTTATCAGAAAACCGGGTGCCTTCTAGGCATGGCGGGATTGTTTTCTTATCCTTGTCCTAGTGACAGTATGTAGAAAACACAAGGAGTGGCACCTGCAGACAATGAAAGGGCTCTCTTATCTCCACGCGAGTGGCGGTGTGGTGGAAACGGAGCAGAGCCTCTGAACGTCAATCAAATGCAAGGTCAAATCTGGAAAATGACACTTGCACTGTGACCTTGAGCTTGTGAATTCATGTCTTAGCTTCTCATTTGTTAAACAGGAGTAAGAACCCCCACCCCACCCCACCCCACCCCAGTTTTCACGGCCACTGGAAGCTTGAGATAACGTACACTTAATGCATGAGGGTCAAAGCACGTCTGGTATTTGGTGGCATGTGGGCGGTTCTTCATGAGTGAATGAATCATTGATGGGTGGATGTGCTTGGTATCCTTGGTACCTCCCATAACCTCTTGCAGACATAGGTTCCCACAAATTGTGCTTCCTGTACTTCCTGTTGCATTGAACACCTACCTCCTCTTTGCAAATGACTTTTGTGTATATTTATTCCACGTTGTGGGGAGAGCAGTGAATGATTGAGGCATGAATGGCAAGTTCATGAAACTTTCTGGGTTTATGATTCAACTATCAAATCGAAACTTTAGACTATACCATGAAGGGTGCTTTGCATGTTAAATAAAGTTGTAGTTGGAATATTCCATTATATATTATATTATCTGGCTAAGAGTAGTCACTCAATAAATATGGATTAAATTGGAATCAGATATGTCATATTTTTTTCCTGATCACCAAATTTAGTTTCTTCTTCCAAATAGTTAAAAAAAAAAAAGTGCTTTTCTGAGTACAAATAAATACCTGGCATAGTAGAAAAATTGTAAAAATAGTTTCACTTTGGTAGACATTTATTAATTAATTTGACATCTCTTAAATTACATAGTTTGCACAAACTTCATACCAAAGGAGAATTTGTGATAAAGACTGAAATGAAAACATTATGATTACTTTCTGATGTGTACTCCATTGTGATCTCTGATATTCTTTGCCTTTTGAGTAAGAAAAGTCATACTTTTAATTAAAAAGGTGATTTGAAGCTTGATTTCCAAAGCTGCCTTCTTAATGAACATGGAATAATTTTTGCAGCTAGATGAAATATCATATTTTTTAGAGTGGTACTTATCAGTGCATCTGTCTATTAATTTTCAAAATCAGCTCACAGCCAGAAAGAAACTAAACCAGACATACTTGTTTTTAGTTGATATGATGAAAACATCAGCTTAAAGAATTTTTATTTTTCCTTTGCAATTGGGTTCTATTTTCTACATACTTCTAAGTGCAGAGTGCATTCACCAATGCACCCTTCCACAGCAGAGAAAGCAAACTATGGGCCACTCCCCGTCTTCATATGGCCCCAAAGCAAAAGAATGGCTCTTATACTTTTAGATGGTTAAAAAAAAGTTAAAAGAAATACAGTAATGACTTGGAATTTAAACTTAATCCGTCCCAGAACCATGTTCAAGTTCCAAAACGTTTGAGTTCCAAGATGAGTGGGCGTTCGGATGAAGCTGCAGGCTGTACAGTCGAAAGGTACCATGTGAACAATATGTTGGCGTTCAGATTCCAAAGCAGTGTTTGGATTCTGAGGTAAAATTGGCTTGATTTTTTCTTTTGGATTCCAAGTTGTTTGAGTTTTTGGGGGCATTCAGATTCCAAGGTATCACTGTAAAACTTTTTGTGGCAAGTGAACATTATACAAAATTCAAATGTCAGTGTCCAAAAATAACATTTTGTTTAAGATTTATTTTTATTGTTTTTTACAGAGAGAGACAGAGAGAAGCGGGAGGGCCCAGAGCAGTCTCCACAGCTGTACATCATCAGTTTTTCGACATGGTTTTGTTCCACACAGGTGGGTTGGAGTCGCATAGGGCAGGAACTGGGCTCAGGGCCTCCCGCATGGAAAGTACACCCCGTTCAGCATATGGGTCCACACGGGTCAGGGCTAGGACTCAATCCTTGGTCCCTGGGGCTGCAAAGTGAGCTCTTAACCTGGTGAGCCATCCCTGCCTCCCCTAGCTACCTCCTTTCTTTAGGACTTAGTTAGTCTCAGCCGGACTAAATCAGTGGCAAATAGGCAGTCCAGGGGCCAAAATTCCCTTTAGTTCTGTCAATATGTGTGTGCGCGCTCATGCGTGTGTATACATTAAAATATCAAATACTGTCAAAGTAAACTATCTATAAACTATTAGAGATGTTACTTTATGGAAGGCTTCTGGATAAGTTGAAAGTCTGCCAGTCCTGGGCCTGCCTTCCTATCTGGAGAGGCTTACCAAGGGTGGGCAACTATTTTCTGTGGACTTGCTTTTGGGCTTTTTAAGTTGCCACGACCCCGTCCTGCAGTTTTACTTATTTATATTATTTGCTTAGCATCCAAGGCTTCTGACTTTCTGGCTGCTGGAACAAGGTCTAGGAATTTTTTCAACTAACAAATGTGGTTCTAAGCTTACGAGATGACCTCTACTTTCAAGTATGTACTTTTCATTCATTCGAGAAAATTATTTTGAATATGAAGCTAAGAACCATGGGTGGTCATGATTACCTGCCAAATTATTTTTGGTTCTCCCCTGTGCATTTTGTATAAGGGACGCCCACTTCAGCTCCCCTCGACATTAATTCTATCGTTCATGTTAATAGGACAGGTATGTACAACTGCAGCTATAAAACCATTACCAGGGATTATTATTTTTTTTATCACAGCTCACGTTAAGAGGTCTGCTAATTGTGAAGGCTAATAAAGGGAGCTGCTATTCCTTGGCTTTTAAAATATAATGACATGGCAGGAATTCTCTGCTCCATTTTCCTCACGCCGGCCGTGTAATCAACCGTATCACGGAATTAGAGATGGATGAGGAGGCCTCAATGACAAGGCACACTCAGCCAGTTAGAAGATGGGATGCATCCGAGATGACAGTGACAAAGAAAGTCATCATAAACTTTTCAGGGGACCCAGGAAGAAATGAAAGCAGAACCAGAAGGATCTCTTTAAATGGTCAGTCAGACCATGTAACTGGACGGCTCATGCCCCCCAAGACCTTCCATGCTGGACAAGCCCCCAGGGCCTGAATGACCTTGGCCAGCTCCCATGATGCCCCCGTCTGACGCTCTCACCAACCTCCTCGCTCCTATCGCTGCACTGGTCTCCTTACTGTTCCTGGATGCTCTCAAACAGGCTTGCATGGCAGCATTCCTCTGTCCCCTTTCTGTTCCCCCTAATGATACCTACACTGGCCGGGTCCTCACCTCCATCAGTTCTGAACTTGCGCGGGTCTTTCCAAGACCCCCTTAGGGGAGTGGAGACCCACCCCTGCAGCCGCTCCTACATGCTTTTCCTGCACAACACGTACCATGCGGGGCAGCCTGGGCATCATCCATTTCCAGTTAGTTAACATGCGTCCTCAGCGACTAGCATGCATGCCCTCAGCGACAGGTGTCCTTGTCTGGTCCATTGAAGGACAGATCCCCCAGAAGTAAGAGCAGTGCCTGGCATAGAGTGAGTGTTCACTAAATCTTGGTTGAAGAAGAGTGGCTATCGAATCATCATATAGCTATCTAATTTCCAGAAATACTTGAAATGGTGAACATTCATACTGGCGTATAACTTGTCAATGGGAAAGCACTTACACGCTGGAAAGAGAAACACAACAGGTAACTGGGATCATTCAGTCACCGGATTTGATGCCTCATTTGAGTGCAAAACACTGTTATAGCGCTTTCTTGAACATGCAGCCATGTGAGATCATTTCCCCTCACTGTTTAGGGTAGCAACACAGGTCTCTAAGGCTGGTGTTAGGGTGAAAGTCAAGGACCAAGCTCAAAAAGACGTTCGTAAAATATAAAATCCTACACAGCCATGGCTGTTACTTAGTATGGCTTAGAATAAACTTGTCAGGTGTGTAGATTCTCTGAATAATTTGATTTGAATAAACAGGGCATCTGGTTAAGGTTTTTCTGTACTGTTCTCCAAATCAAAGGCCATAGGGCAAGGGACAAAAGGTGACCTATCACCTTCCTGGTCCTGTCTCCTGAAATCCTGATGTTTATGAACCACATCCCCATCCTCAGCATTGGTGGAATATCATGATTATCTGTAAACCTCATAAAAAATACAGTTCTAAGGGTATTCTCTTTTAACAGGCCCAGGGCAGGAGCCTACATGAGTATGTTTAAGACCCTCTGTATTCCACAGTCATTTATGAGCTGCCTACTACATGCCTGTCACTGTCAAGTGTGGAGAATGACGAGCGGGACAGACCATGTTCTGCCCCAACAGCACCCAGAACACCCTGGTGTCTGCTTAGAGCACAGAGCTGTTGCTGTAACTTCTTTGCTCACACATCCTTCTCCATGAGCCACGGGAACTCTGTCACTTTAAATCCAACCCATAGATGGCTCAGTGGGTTAAGCGTTCACTTTGCAGCGCCGGGGACCGGGAATCGAATCCCGGCCCCGGCCCGTGCGGACCCATATGCTGAACTGGGAGCTCCCCCAGTTCAGTTCTCTCTCTCTGTCTCTGTATCTCTCTCTCTCTCTCTCTCTCTCTCTCTCTCTCTGTCAAAAATAAATAAATAAATAAATAAATAAATAAAAAATTTAAATCCAACCCATGACTCAGACCCCTGGGCTATGTTCAGCTTAGCTAGCTCACGTGATGTGTTCGTCCGATTATACTCGTTATGCAGGAGGTCTTTTGGAGACTGAAAATTCTGTCATTAAAAATGGGAGGTCATAGGCATTTTAGGTCATTGTGCCAGTGGTCAGCAAAATACACCCCGGACCAAACAAAGAGGGTTATCCCTCTCCTGATATGGACCGGGAGGCTTGGATATCTTAATAGTTCATGTTTTCCAACGAAGAAGATTTGGGTGGTGAGCTTGTTCATTATAACAGGAGAACCCAGGGAATCAAGATCTGTGGTTGAAGAACCAATACCCTTTTTCTGAGCGGCCATGTTGGGTTGAGATTTCTCCCTTGAGGGCAACTCGCTGATTTGGGAAGCAACACATGACCAGTCAGCCTGACGACACCAATCAGTCCTAGAATCCATGCAGTGACAGCCACAAAGGCCATAATTTTCTTGTGGAAAAACACATATTAATACCACTCTCATTTTGTTTCTGCAATCAACACAACGCCTTTGCCTTACCCACATCTTTGTCTCACTGACCTCCCAAGGGACAGGTCTGTTTGTGCCCATGAGAGGTGATGGGAAGCTGGAGGGTAATCTGAGTGTTAGTCCTGACTCACAGCTTGTTGGGTGTGTCCTGGAGATACTCGCGTTTTCAGTTTTCTGTCTGTGGAGAAAGAGTTTAGAAGACAATCTCCCACTCGGAACTTCTGATTTCATCTACTTCGCTGGCAAATGAATCATTGTCTTATCCATCAATTATTTACATAAACTCGTTTCACATCAACACCTCTATAAATAAAATCCTCCCAATCCTCTTCTCTCAGCCACAGGCAAAATTGGACAATATTTTTCACCTCCCCTCTCAGAAAAGGCTCCCATGAAGTTGTTGTTGAGAAGACATGAATGATTCATATCCCGCAATGTTCGCTGTACAAATTTAATGTCTGGAGTTTGGGCTTCAGGTATATTAAATAGGGGTGTTGCATTTGGTTGTGGGTTTAATGAGTATTAAAAAAATAATATGTACAAAACCCATCATCCCTACTTTTTCTTCTTTACAAATTTCCCACTTTAAGTTCCTCAAAGGAGACTTCCAAATGTTAGAAATGTCATTGCAGTATAAGAACAAAGGAGGACTAATTTGGGAAGATATTATAGATAAGTCTGTTTCATTGTATAGATTGATTATTTCATGTTAGTTACCTAAATATGACTTGGGTTTTTGGAATACTGGTTATATTTTATGGCATGTTTGCTGCATGATTACAGAATCAAATATTCTCCTAGTGGAAAGGGTTTTACTGGTTTGAAAATGACTTAAGCTTTTCTCTGCTATTTAAATTGTAGCTTCTTTTAATTGCCATCAGCAGAGAAGCAATAAACAGACCATTAGTACTGATGATGTCATAATAGATAATGGAAAAGCATTAATTTCCATAATATCCTCATTAATTATAGCTAACATTGAAATGCAGTGGGGCTGACTTTGTCTTATTGAATGAAGCGAATGCTTTGAAATGTAATTTAATAAACTCAATCTCAATAAATTGGTGATAGTAAAATTTATTGTTTAAAAATTTCTAAGCATGCAAATAAAGAAAGTTTTGTAGTTCAAGAAGACAACATTAATATAATTTACTGCTTCCATTCTATATCACAGTAGCCCTTGGAAGATCACTAGAAAATCCCAGAAAAGCTTTTTCATTTTTCTCAGTCTCAATGTCCCTCATCAAAATAAGAATGATGTGGTGCGCGTCTGATGTTAGTGTGGGGATGAAATGAGAACATTAACAGGGAACCATCTATAAATAATCAAATGCCTTCAACTGTGAGGGGCTACTTATTACTCCTGTAAGCAAGATGGGTTTGGCGGTAGAAGGACACACCCTTCGCTTGGAATTTCTGAAATGTTAATCATAGTTAAATAACAAATCGTGAAAAGTCAACAGCTATTTAATAATCCTGTGTCCCAGGTACTTTGTTAAACACTTTAGATAGATTATTTTATGTAATCCTCATAATAAACATTTGAGGAAGATGTTATAATGCTCACTCCACCAATGAGAAAACACAGGATTAATGAGGCTGATTCCTTGTTCAAGGTCATGAGTCCTGGTGCCAGTTCAAGGTCCCCTAGAGTCCGTATCTGTAAGCGGAAGGCTCTTCGGTCTCAGCAAGTATCTAGGCAGTTTTCCTTAACTGTCATCTTCATGCCTCTGGTTGACCAGTTGTCTTTCTGTAACTGTTGTAATTATTTAGGTCAGTGTGTGAGAAAGGAATCAACGAAGAAATAAGGCTTGGAGAAAGAATTCTAAACGGAGGTACTTTAACCTGGTACTTTAATCAGTTTCTAACTGACTGACTGCTGACATTGATACCATCACTATGTTACTACCTAAAATTCAAAGGCCAATGAGATGCTGCTTTGTTTCTAGGGAGTGTATAGCATTTTAGCTGGCCCCAAATAATTAATTTAAATCATTATTTTTTG
Source organism: Craseonycteris thonglongyai (assembly GCA_004027555.1). NCBI lineage: Eukaryota > Metazoa > Chordata > Mammalia > Chiroptera > Craseonycteridae > Craseonycteris > Craseonycteris thonglongyai. The sequence continues at coordinate 118,867 of PVKE010000029.1, read as the reverse complement.
AAAAGAAAACACATATGAAAATAAATAGAAATGCCTTTTAATAGTATGTGCTACTGTGCTCCCATAATGCTATGTACTTATATTAGTTGTAACACTGTCTAACTTGTATGTTAATTAATTTGTTTTCATGTCTTACTCTTGCATCTACAATTCTCAAGAACTATGCTCTCCACTGAGATTAGGAGTTTGCATAACATGTGGGTTATGACACTGTCCCAACCCCCCTCCCCCAAACCTTGCAGCTGTGTGATTATAGGTAAATTACTTTATATTTTTAAACATCATTTCCCTCCTATTAACATAGGGCTAATAATGAGGTCATGCTGTAGGTTTCTTGGCACAATTAAATGAGATGGCACACAGTTAGTCTCTGGCTAATAGAAGGAACATAGCATATGGAAACCATAATGTGTATATTTGTAACCAACACCTAGCCTTAAACATGGAACCATTTATTTTGAATTAATTGATTAATTAGTAGGTTGATGATGTCCAGAGCTGTCCATGGATAAAACCACTTCCTGTGAAGCAGCAAACTTCCTCTCATTAGTGAGGGCGAGACTAGACATACACCTGGCAGACATGTAAAAAAATATGCTTACACCAGATGATAGTTTTGTGAAAGCATGGATTCAATCCTGTCCGAACTCAGTGTCTGCTACTCTAGGGGCTGCAAATGAAATTCAGCACCATCTGAGATTCTTTTAGAGATGCGATTCCATTTGTTTCTGAAGTAATGAAACAGTATAATGTTGATATAATTTACACTTGGGGATCCCATTAGCAAGAGGTTTATTCATAAACTACGGCATAGGCATATAGAAATTTATGTTTTCACATCTACTGTCTAAAGGATTGGGTGAGGAGCTATTTCTCATCTCTCACTTTGCCAAGAAGATGGTTGTGAAACTAATATTCTCTGCTTAATTATTGATGCTGCATTGGTTTGTTTTCTCATAGTCCAAGCAACAACAACAACAAAAAATCCATTCAGAAATATAAGCAGTAAAGAAAGTCACAGATAAAACATACGCTTTAATTCAAGAGGAAAAAAATATTCAGCTCGATCTTCTTAATCTTTCCAATTTAATTTCTTTTCCTTTAAAAGAGATTCTATAAGAAATGAGTTACTGTTTTAGCAAAACAATATAAATATTGATAGCATTAATAGCATCTTTTATTTAGGATTTACCATGCGCTAAGCACAGGACTAGACAGTTTTATGTATGCTCTGTCATAATCCACCCAATATATTCCTCAAGGTTGATTGGATTATGTGTGTTTTACAAGTGAGGACGATGCCAGATAATGAACTTCAAGTTTTCTATTTTTTTCTACAAGGTGACAAAGTGGAGGTCACTCAGACTCCAGTGCCGTTTCTCTTTCTATTGCTACTTGTGGTTTAAATCATGATCCGTCCTGTAATGATCCCTGTAATAGCTCCCCCTGCCCTCTTCTAAGCGTCTAGTGTGATAAGGTCGGTGTGGGCCAAGGTCAAGGACCCCATGTGGCGTCCTCAGTGGGCTTTATAGGAGCAACAGCAGAAAGAACACATGTCTGTTAAGCTGTCCACATAGGAACTCAGAAGTCGTAGGGAAATCTGCTCAGAAGTCAGGCAGAGTCAGAATGCTAAAATGGAACCACGTGGTCACACTGTCCCATCTGTGGTGGAGACTGCTAGCCCGATACGGAACTCTTTCATTCTTTCTCTGTCATAGAATCATAGCAGGGCCTGGCTGACTTCAGTCCACAGCCTGGCTTGCAGTTTTGTGCAGCCATGCTCCTAGGATGCATTCACTGGGATCTGAGCAGGAGTTACTGAGCTTCTTCACAGAGAGGGTGCCTTCATCAATGTCACTTTCCCCCCTCCTGCTGGCCAGATGCCGTGGTCCTGGGTCCCATGGAGACAGATGGAATTCCTGAAAGCCACTTGGGAGTATAACTGCCAGATCTGGGCTGTGTGACAAGAGGGGAAGAAGCTTCCATGTTGCTTGCATTTTATTTTGATAATCTGTGCACCGAATCTTAGGCTATGCTAATAAGCACACGACCCAACATTGAGCTTTTAGGGAAGCGAGCCGGCCTCTCCACGTTTCTTCCTTCTTTCTTCTCCATCCCGTATGCTCAGATCCCACAGTGGCCCTTCTTTTTCCCTCTGGGTGGTGCTGTGTCTGACTTTCCCTTCACTGAAATGGCACGGATCACAGAATATTGAACAGCACTCCATAATGTCACCTGGTGTGTACTTGTTCCGTATTTGAAGTAACTCCACTGTGGTAGGTAGAATACTGGGCCCCAGTGGCATCCACATCCTCATCCCAGGGAGCTATGAACACTTCGTACCCCATGGGATGGGGAAGTTAGCGTTACGGATGGAGGTAATATTGCAGATCAGCAGGCCCAATGCAACCCCCAGGGTCCCTAATGAGTGAAAGAGGGAGGCAGGCAGGACTGACTCAGGGTCATAGAGAGATTTAAAGATGCTACATTTCTGGCTTTGATGATGGAGGAAGGTGTCCCAAGCCAAGACACACAGGAAACGTCTAGAAACTAGAAAAGACAAGGACAATGATTCTCGCCTAGAGGCTGTAGAAAGAACATAACCTTTTTGACGTATTAGGCTCAATTCAGACTGACAGCCAGAACTGTATACAACAATACATGTGTGTTGTTTGAAGGCACTAATTTCGCAGTAGTTTGTTAAAACAACCACAGGAAACTATACACTCACTCACCTAAATTAGAAGTTGTTTGGTCAGGGTCCAAGATGTCTTGTTGGGAGCAGCAAATTATGTTCAGAGACAGAGCAATTTGCTTAACACAGGTCGACTGTGGGCATCTCACAAGCCAGTAGCAGGATGAGGTCTCTGAATAAGCCAGTAAGAACAGCATCCACCACACCAGTGATCTATGAATCACACGATTGTTCCAAGCAAGGCGAGCTGAAAGAAATGAGCCCTAATTCAGTGGGGGTGTTCTTTTTCCATGGGGTGGGTTCTCTGGAGAGATGGTTTAGCCAACCAACAGCTGATGTCCAGCTGCCAGAGCCCAAGTAAAAGTCCCTTGTTGCTAGGGCGCGTTGCAAGGGAACACTGGTTCCGGCGTTGCCAGGTGAGCAAGGGCAAGCTGATCTCTTTCCAGGGGCTACAGCGCAGCTTTCACCACTGCTGGTAACAGTAGCTTTCAGCACAGCACCATATCGGCCCAAAGGTCTTTGAAGAGCTGTTCAGATCCTGGCCCAGGCCGCACCTCTCGGAGCCTCCTTACAAACGAAGCGTTTCTAGTCTGAATGTTCTCGTGCCTTAGTGGCTCTCCCACATGTTCTTGCTGATAAGCCCTGGGCGGGGACCCTCCACAGTGGAGCACCTGAGTGCTTGTCACATAGGCGAGATGCTAACATCCTGGCACATCTTATTTCATTCTTATGTCAGGACGACTTTATTTCTAACATCAACTTGGTTCTGCCTTTGTTACCAACCAGTTTAAGATCCACTCAAGCCCGTACGCACAACACAAGCTGTTTCTTCCCACATCCCTGATGGCACCTGCAATGTTACGTGGCCCACATCAGACAGCAGTCTCAGGCTGACTGACAGGGGTCGTATGCCCCCAACGTCCCTCGGAAGTAGTCATGGAGAATAGAGGCATGTAGATCTTCTCCGTCAGATCTTGTCCAGATGCGTAATCTCAGCTTGTGGCAAATGAGGAAGAAAAACCGAGTTGTCATGGTTTTTACGGGTAGTGCGCATGCATTGTGCACCCAGGTGAAAGAGCTCTCGAGGTGAACCCTGTCACACGCAGACTATACCCGAGCATCCTGGCCAGATGTGCTGATGAATTCCCGTGGCCAGGGCTGGGACAATTCGGGAAAGCTGTGCCTGTGGGATAGTAAAGGAAATCGGAGTAGGGCTCATGGCGGTCCCTCGCATGCGTGCCTCCACTGAGGTCACAGATGACGCCAGACGAGAGGGAGTCCCAGTGTGAATTAGGGGCCATGCCAAGTGGAGGGCATTGGAGGGGCGCGTAGATTAATACAGGACCCGTTGCTTTATATATATATATATATATAGATAGATAGATAGATAGATAGATAGATAGATAGATAGATATCATTAAAAGGGACAAGCCCCTGCTCATTCAACTTTCTAGCCATGTTCTTTTCTCCCTGAAAATAATGTGGAAGTGGCTTCCATTTTATTATTGTTATTAATATTACATGGAACAGTTATGGCAGTACTAATAAACAGAAATCTTTTGCGCTTATAATCCCTCTCTTTAGAAGAATAAGCCTCTCCTGGAAGTCCAGAGGAAAGCCTTCGCATCTTCATTTTACGAGTATAATGAGCACATTTGTCGCTGCTGTCGTCAGCGATCATCGGCACCGTAATAGCTCCTTCTGTGTATGTAGCCACGTACAATTTACCAGGCGCTCTCCCGTCCTTTAGGAGGGTCTGTCCTCCCTCTCTCTGGGTGTTGTTAATGAACCGTAGGGAAAGGCAACACATGGAGGCAAAAAAGATCCAGGAAGGGCCACAGCTAGGTCTTGGTCTCTCGTCCACAGGTTTTGAGTGAGATGAAGCCATCTGAAGGTCATTTTCCTCAAAAAATAGTTTCACTATTGATGCTGTTCTATGTGTCATTCAGTGCGATTTCACATCAATATCTTTTCCTACTATTTCACAAGTCAGTAAGACTATGCAATAACTTGAAAGATAGTTCAAATAGATATCAGCCAAACAAAACACGAGTGTCACTCTTCTTCTGTTACTCCCTGCTTTGTAAGCTATCTGCACACGAAGGAACATGCTTAATTAATACTACAGTGGGATGCAAGCAGCTGGCAGGTCCTTGAGGTCAGGATCTCATCTTGTAGAGAGTAGTGTGTAAGCAGGAATTAGTAGGAAGAGAAACAGACGGACGTGGTCAAGAGCCTTGGTTTTACCTTTTTCTATCGAAATGACTGTTTATAATTTCTTTGCACAATATTGATAAAAAGAAGTTAATGACACCACTTGACTATCTGGTTGTGAAGAGTAACCTTCAGTTAAGCAACTAGCAGAGTAAAGTTCAATTCAATGTGACTTTTAAAGGATTATCATGATTATTTTCCTGTCCCTCAAGTAATAATCCACTTACCTCAACTGACATTGTGTGGTCAAGTGGCAGTGTAATGACACCTAAAGAAAGCTGTTAATACCCCTGTGTTTTCAGATGACGGAATGAGGATCTGAGAGGGTGAGTGACAGGCCCAGAGGCACACAGCTGATGAGAATCATTTTACTCCGATGCCCCAGGGCTGTCCTTAGTAATGGGGATGGGCTGTGATCCAGATTTGCAGGGTCTCCTTTATAAAAGGAACATGGGGGGCAGTAGGTGATCAGCTGGCCCAAGATACCTCATTACCCAGCTGCAGTACCCACTGGGTTTTCTAAGCGCAATAGAGATGATGTAAAATGAAGAAGAAGAACAGGAAGAACAGGAAGCAGAGCAGGAGCCCAGCCCGCTCACCTCACTGCTTATAAACCTTAATTAAACCTAATTTGTAATTCTTAATTGAACCACATGTACAGGCATTAATGAAGCAGTATAATAACATTGCTCTCTCAATAAGACAACACACTAATACTACGTACTTACGTTCCTGGAAAATATACTCGCGTGGGCCTCATCAAAGCGTAATGGGGAAGCAGATAAACAATTAATCTTGCTAATTGCAATCAAAGGACAGAAAGTACAAACTAGTTGCCTAGAGGAATCGGGTTTGGCAGATTTCCTCACACACGGATATGGTGCTAATGAAGTGACGGTGTGAAATGAGGGAACATCTGAGGAATGAAAAACTCCATCGGAATGTCAGAGAAGGACATTCAAACGGGAAAACCAAGGCCGCCTCTTGCAAGAGTCTGTTCTCGCAAGATTACCCTTAGATCCATGCATTCGTTTACTGAACGAATGTACACCTAGCGTTCACTCTGGTAATCACTTTGCAATTATATTTGTATCATGTCATCACATTGTGCACCTTCAGCTTACACAATGTGATACGTTCAATTGTACCTCAGTAAAACTGGAAAAAATGAATAAAGAAACATCCGCTCCATTAGCTGGCTACTGTTCTTGAAAATGAAAATTTTTACATAAATAAGACACACCTTTTGATAAGAAAATGTGTAACAAGAAAGGTTTGGGGGACGATTTTGGCTCATGCCCTCTCTTAAGCATCTCATTCAGTGTCTTAGTTTTTGTTTCCACAAAACCTTAAGACTCAGGTGTTATGAATCACACTCTACGGGTTAAAATATTTTGAGGTTTCAGCAATTGACTCATTGCCTATTTAGTGAATAGTAGACAAGCGAACTTAACAAGTCACCTTATTTCCAAGACTACGGTTATGACAAGATACATGTGTTGGCCGGCTGGGCAAGTAGATGTGTATGAGGATACTGGACTGTTATCATTCTTCTCCCAAGTTTCAGGAAAGCCCTCCGCCTGGATTCGATCTCCTAATTGGAAAGCGGACCCCCCAGACGTCCGCTGTCACTCTAGGCACCACGGGGACGTTCTTCCTTCTCAGTGTCTCTGTTTGTGTGCCGAAGGAGCCTTGTGTCTTTCATAATCTCGTTGCCACTTTTCCCGGCACCCTTCTTGTCTACTCAGTATCTTTCTTCGAACGCTGGTCCCGGGATCCTGAACCTGGAGTGTGACCCTCCGCACTCAGGGTCCACAGTGATTTGGATCTTGTCCGATCCTCACACGTCTAACTCCGGAGCTAGTCCAAGCACACCGCTTCCCAAGTGTGCCCCTGCGCCTGACATTGGTCTAGCTTGAAGGCCCTTCCATTGCCTCAGGAAACTCTCAGCTGATCCCTCAATGTTAGGCTCTAGTGACACCTCGGTGAATCCTCCTTGTTTCTAAAACAACGTGCCCCTCCCCTGGTTTTGTACTTGGTCCGTGTGTCCAAGAATGGAGCACAGTTACTGTTCGTGGGCTACCTGGACCCAAGGTCACTAACAGCTGTACCAAGTAGAGCAAGTGACACCAGTGTTTGGCCTTTGATGACATCTCCTATACAAGAGGTGATGTTATGCATGCTTTGCCTTGCTGAGTTGTTGTGAAATGAAAATTAAAAAAACAAATAGAAAGAAAGAAAAGATGTTAAAGGGCTGCGTATATTATAAACTAACGCAACAAATGACAGTGCGTAGAACTGTCTTATTACTGTCTTCCAACTCTGTCTCAGAAGGGGCTAGAAGTATGTCATGTACCCACCATTCTGCCCCCTCCCTCCATTTGCCCTTGACCCTTGACACATGGCCGGACAGGAAACGGTAAGATAGGCAAGTCACGTCTTTTCTCTAAGGACTTTATAACATACTTTACATCATTTTTTCATTTTCAGTGGTCTGATAGTATAAAATTAAAGATGCCTTTTGATGATTAAACTTCCTCTTGAGCTGTGAAACATTCTTATCTCTAAATTGTATAAATTGAAGACAGGGCATTAAACTTAAAAATATTCATTCATCTTCCAGGAGTGCGTCGTCTTTGTCCTAACTTTTATTAACTATTGTATCTTTTTTTTTTTTTTTAATTATGGCAGATGGCTTGAATAAGTAAGTAGAGGAGGCAAAGCGGAAATACACCAGGAGTGTGGGCTGCGTCCATGGCAAGACCGAAGTGTGCAGACCCAACAGCGTGTGCAAGGCCTCGCCCTGGGGAGAGAAGCCAGTAGATAGTGAGAGAACAAAGCGGCAGGTGTGCCGAGCTACAGAATCCTGTCCCTGAGATAGCACCCAACATACCACTATCAGATAAATGAGGGAATCAAGGGAGCTAAGCTAGTGCAATAAGCTGCCACGTTTAATGTTTCTCATGTAGAACACCTGCTTGGGGCCAGGAAGTCAGACCACCACGTGCATCATTTCTTTAATTTTTATCATTCCACAGCATTAGGATCCATTTATTTATTTATTTATTTAAAAGATTCATCTCCATTGTTTTCCACAGTGAGAAGGGGGAGGGCCCAGAGCAGTCTCCACAGTTGCACGTCATTAGTTTTCCATATGGTTTCATTCCACAGGTGGGCGAGGGTCTGTGCAGGGCAGGAACCGGGCCGGGGGCCTCCCACATGGGAAGCTCACTCCGGTGAGAACTGAACTGGAAGCACACCCCATTTCAGCACATGGGTCCACATTGGCTGGACCTGGGACTCGATCCTTGGACCCTGGGGTTGCAAAGCGAGCACTCAACCCACTGAGCCATCCCATCTTCCCCGACTGGATCCATTTAAAGAGAAGGAAATTGTCACTCACAAATGTTAGTAAGCCTTCCAAATTTATACCCAAAATCAATGATTTGAGATTTCAGTCCCATCGATCTGATTCTAACCTGTGTTCTTAAGCCACAGTTTAGAGAGTCTCTGAGGGTAATATTTTCTGCACGAGCTACTAATTCTAAGTGTGCAGTTACTCATCCTGAACCGTGACACCACAAGGCCACCACTGTGGGAGTGTCTGCTCTACCTTCTGTATCTTGTTCTTCTCTATGACTACCACCAGATTATTTGTCCCTGCTCCCACATCTGGCTATGATGAGCCTCTTCTCATTATGACCCTATGACCCGGACCAGGGGTCAGTAAACATTTTTGCAAGGAGCCAGAATAGTAGATAGTTCAGGCTTTTGGGGGCCATAGAGTCTCAGCATGAAAGCTGCCATAGATGACATGTAAATGAATGAGGGCGACTCTGTGCCAATAAACATTTGTTTGCAGAACTAGGCAGCAGGCCCGACTTGGCCTGCACAGTGTCATGAGGAGATCTTCAAAGGCAGTGTGTTCAAACTATTTTGGCCAAATCCGAGAGCTACAGTAGAACTTTATTTATATGCATCTCTGCTATGCATGATTTAGTAAGACAAGTTCTCAGAAATCAGTCCAATCCTTCCATACCTCATACATACACATTGATCATTTGTTTTGCATTTTATTTCATTAAAAAAAATTTGTCTTGAGCTATTAAATTGACTTCAAAATCTACAATGAATAACAGAATATTACGAGCATTACAGCAAACTGGATCATAAATAATCCTTGTGGAGGACCCTGGATTGCATAAAAGAACAAGCAAAGCCAGGAGAGGGTCTCAGATCTGGATATGTCCTTAGAACTTCTGACATAATTGTATAGCCAACAGTTAATAGGATACAATTTAAAAACCCTTCTGTTTTACAGATATTAAAATCTGTTGCCCAAAGAAACGTGTCTGTGGTAGGATTTTAGGCTTCAGTCTGTCCACACAGATAGCTCTAAGCAACGAACCTCGCTATAACTGGCACATTTGATTCTTGCATTCAGAATATATTCATGACGTTTCCTTTGCTTCAGAGACTCTGCTGAGCAGTTAGGTGACACAGCCTGCAAAAGTCGCCATGTGTGTGGGGGAGGTGAAGTGAACGGAACAAATGGGATTGCTTCTCTGTGGGAAGCAGAATGCATCACGAAGCCAAGAAACAAGGCATCGCAATCGGGCTGGATTTCACTGTACACAGGCCATTGTCCTGAAGTAGACTTTTCATAAAACAAGGAGGTCAGAAAAATAATAAAACATTTGCTTTTTAGGTACAATTGCAGGACTCCTTTAAGCGAGGCTACCCAGACATCCCATTTAAATGAGACAAAAAACAAAAGTACTGTCCCATTTCACACAGCATGGTCAGCCTAGTGACACTTTGAATTTATCCCAGTGAGACGAGGGTGACCAGATGTACCATTGAAATGGGACAGGACCATTGTTTCTTGCCCCATTGAAAACAGGACATCTGGTCAGCTGACTCTAGGCACAAAGCAGTAGAATAAATACTGGTAGCACACCGTAGGCCTCTCTACGTAGGTCAGCGGGAAATACAGAGCTAAAGGTACTTCTCTAATTGAGAAATTTCATTTATCTCAGAGTTCAGGTGCCTCTATCTTTCTCTACCTTAAAACACCTATGTGCTCATCTTTACACGTGCATTCTTATATACATTTATACCTATAACTATATAAGTGTATGCAGATGGACAGAATAACTCAATAATATAATAAACAATTATACATTTATCATATAAAATGTCTTACAATGTATTATATAGCATATAGTTATATAATATATATTATGTAATGACTTGTTTCTATGTATGCATACATATATAGTGATATATAAATATACATGAGTGTCCATATACGAGGGTTGTCTGGAAACAATCCAGCCATAAATACCTCTATTTTTTATATTACATGACTGGATACTTTCCGGACAGCCCTTGTATGTGTAGCTACTTTAATTTTTATTGTGAATGAATATATGTATACATACATTTATAACTCTCTCTTTTCTCTCTTTCTCCCTTTCATGCATATGCATTTATACACACTCACACACAGCCATTGTTATTTTTGTACCAACACTTTTAATATAGTACTTTTCAAATAATGGCCTAAGAATAATTATTTTATTTTATTTCTTTATTTTTTTTTAAGATTTACTTTATTGTTTGAGAGAGAGAGAGAGAGAGAGAGAGAGAGAGAGAGAGAGAGAGAGAGAGAGAAAAAAGGGAGGGCCCAGAGCAGTCTTCACAGTTGTATGTCATCAGTTTTCAACATGGTTTCCTTCCACACAGGTGGGCGGGGGCCCCCGCACAGGGTGGGAACTAGGCCAGGGGCCTCCTGCATGGGAAGTTTGTCCCGGCAAGAACCAAACTGGGGGCCTCCCGCATGGGAAGCACGCCCCAGTTCAGCATATGGGTCCACACGGGACAGGGCCGGGACTCGATCCTCGAATCCTGGGGCTGCAAGACAAGTACTTAACCCACTGAGCCATCCCGGCTTCCCCAAGAATGATTCTTTTAATTTAAATGGACGGGATTCCATTTGAGTCTAACTGATTTTGTACAATGAACTGGGATAAAAATTCTAAAATGTAATTAATGAGGTTAGAACCATAGGCTTTGAGTAGGGAAATGTCCTTTGTGTGGCTTCACAAACAATAGAAACATCAGGTAGCAGAGCATGACGTGGTCTTGGGCACGTCCACGTCAAATACCTCTAACCCCACCCACGTACGCGATTCAGAACAGCACTGACTGAGGTACTGTGTTGATACTCGAATGGCAGGGTGGCCATGCATTCACCTTCTAAATGAAAAGGCATCATCAGAAGCGACGTGCCATCATTTTTAAATACTGTCATAAGGGTGGGGGAATGTGAGTCTGATTCTTCAAAACCCAAATCTGCTGTGAGACACAAGACACCCCCAACCAGCTTCTCTTCACTTCGTTCAGAGTTTCTGTAGGAAAACTAGAGATCAGAACTGCATCTCTGTCAGCCTGTAACTCTGACAGCAGCAGGTGCATGGGGGGCGGTGGGAGCAAGCCCCCACTTGGGGAAATGACTGTCTTGGACTGGCGGGCTGGGCAGCTCATGCAGGCCGTGCGTGGTAAACGCTCGGTGCCGGGAGGGACAAGATTATGGCTCAGAATGACCCGAGAAGGAAATAGGAAGGTTGCATATTAAGTGCTTTCCTGCGAAGGTTCTGGAGATCAAAACCGAATGAAGCGAAGCTAACGAGCAACTAATGTTGGTCTCAAGGCTTCCAGCTTCACTAATGATTTTCCTCGTAAAAACCGTACCTAATGAAACCTCCAAACACTCTCTTCTAGAAAACACTTCTTCAATAGGCAGACCCCACAATACAGTTAGGTTTGAACACAGCAAAAAGAAAGAGAAACCAAGGTCATGATGAAGTTGTTAAGCTTAGTTAGATGGGCTTTGTAGAAAGGCATTCCTGGTTTCCATACATTTATTAGGAATGGAACTCAACAGCACAAGGCATAGGAGAGGGATTTGTTTGTTTTCAGAGACTATTGAAAAGCTCCCCTTATTTTTCAAGGGACCTATTTATAATAGCCATTTTCTGAAGACCCCATCCTCTGCATTCTGCGTGACATGTTCTTAATTCCATTATTGTCTAGTAAGTTTTAATTGGATGTAGTAGGCACTGCATGCTCTGTATTCTGAAGTTTTTTGCAGCATTCCTATAAATAGTGTTGGACTTCTACTGACAGTGTTGGACTTCTACTTGTGGATTCATTGATTCCTTTTGAGTTTTGCTTTGAAGCTTTCTCAGGGCAGACCAGGATCCAGCTTTACTCTATAGCTAATTGAGACACACTCCTGTGTCACTACGGAGTCTTTGTTGAAAGTCCCACCAATTCAAGTCTCTCTGCTCCAGCGGCAAAGAATTCCAGTAATGTCCAGTGTCACGTGAACAGCGGGGACTCTTCATCTGGTAGCTCCCTGAGCAAAGAAAGACTCCATTCTTGCTCTCTGGGAACCATTCTTCTTCAGTTCTGAGGGGTTTCTGTCTCCATATGCTCACGGCGGAGTCCAGCCAGAGACCTAAGGTGTCTTTGCAGAATCCACCGGCTTCAGCTCTGCTGGCCTCCTCAAACATTTGTCCCTGTCTCCTGAGATGGCTGGACTTGATTTTCAGATTTCCCTTCTGTGCCGAAGGCCAGGATGGCGTCCTGGGGCAGAGCGCTCGGGTGATGGTGGGGTTTTCTCCCCGTGTTTCTTTTCTTGGGGAGCACAGCTCCTGTGTGGCATGTTGTGTATTATTTGAAAATGTTTGTGTCTCATGTTGCACTGTTGTGTTTTCTGGTTGTGTTTTTCCGGCTTGCAAGGCCAGGCCATCTTCCTCTGTCATGGTGGAAACAGAACGTCACCATCATTACTATGGCCATCTCACGAGACAGTTATTGTGTCTTCCCAGCGGGTATGCAGCCCCTTCCCTAGGGGCTGGGCTCGCACTGCTGACCGGGCTTAGTCTGGAGAGGCTAAAGTGGGCAGGGACGCCTTCCTGGGCGAGGAGGGGCTGCGTTTCCAATGCCAAGGAGGTTTCCAATATGAACATCCTTTCGTTTAATTAGCCTACTAGGGTTATAAAGAGCATAAATGAGTGATGGAAATGACTTGACTTAATGAAGCCTTAATAATCACCCCAATTCAGTTTACTTGGCATCTATCACTCATAGATGAATAGCTAAGCTCTTTTCTAATAAAATAGTCATCGTAAAACCAAGAAAGCCATAAAATAGCATATTGCTTTTATTCTTTTAACCATAGACTTTTTAAGGGAGGATATGGAATCTGTTAGAATAATTCTATAAAGTACTGAAATGTTTTTGTTTTTTTTTTTAATTTCAAAATTGAAAGTACTTGATGCTAGAACAGGAACCATAAGGTGTTGTGTTCTGATCCTACTGATAATTAAGTGAAAATGGAAGCCAGTCCCAACTCTCCATCGTAAGCTCTACAAAGTGAGTCTCCCTGTAGGTGAAGAAAACTGGTTTTGATCTCCCCTCCCCCAAACTCCTTTCTTTTGGGGAATGCTCAGATTTTGCTGCCTTCATCCATGAGTCTAGCAGAACAGAAACCTGATAATCTGCAATTATAAATGGATACAAATGACCTTTCTCTCATTCATTTCTACTTATAAAAGCTAAGACATATCAGCACTTTCCAAAAAATGCTGAGGGGGAAGAAAACATTATCGCAGAAAATTCAACTAATGTTGATTCATTCAAATTCCCCAGTAGTAGCTTTCTCATTCTACCATAGCTGAGTGTCCGAGGGCTGTCCGGAAAGTATCCGGCCGTGTAACATGAAAAATAGCGGCCTTTATGGCTGGGTTCTTTCTTTCTGGACAGCCCCAGTATGCTCATCCGCGGAGTTTCTGCATGGCTCACAACACCCCACCTTGCTGTCTTGCGTGGCTTTCTTAACTCAGAGACTGGCCCCACATGGTTTTCACAAACGAGCCAGTGCTCAGTCACCTGCAAATGGCATCTCAGGAGCCTGGCCTTTTTGGAATCCAGACAAAAAGAGGGAAGGGAATTAAATTTATACATCGCCTGTAACACATCAGGTTAGACATTGGAGAACACAGTATCCCAGTTAGTTTTTAACTAAACTCTGAGGGTCTATTCTCATTGTTCTTTAGTAAGTATTCTTAAACATTAGTTTTTCAGTGAATTTATTTTTAAGCAAATCCAAATTTTCTATTAGGTTTCCAGGTGTCTAACCCACCAGAGTCCATTTGTATTACAGCTCTATTCACTCTGTTGTTTGCTACATTTCCCAACTTAGAATAATTTATAAATATCATTAACGTGTTATTTACTCTCACTTCAAATCTCGCGTACTCTACCTCTTTTTGTGTAGCTTATCAGCAAGAATAAAGTAGATGCCTAATCAATTAAATGTGCCAATACTATTGAATTTGGAAGGGTTATGAATACAAAGGGGAGAAAGTATAATAATTGAAGAGGACTGAATAGATTTTGAGGAAAAAAATCTCAGAGATGCTTATAAAGAGTTATTCCTTATGGAAAGAAATACTTGAGGAAAATTGACAAAACACGTGCATGGAAGGTGTGAAATAACTGTAGTCATTCAGAGGAAAATGGTAGAAGCGTTAATAGATAACGAATAATTACATTAACAACAAAGTAACAATATATATATATACAAAGGTTGTACAGAAAAAAAAACAACCAGTCATAAATGCCTCTAGTTTTCTTTTTTTAAATTTCCTTATTTATTTTTTTGACAGAGAGAAGAGGGAAGGCGCAGAGCAGTATCCATAGTTGTATGTTATGAGTTTTCATTATAGTTTCATTCCACAGGTGGGCGTGGGGCTATGCAGGGCAGGAACCAGACCAGGGGCCGGGATTCGATCCTTAGACCCTGGGGCTGCAAAGCGAGTGCTCAACCCACTGAGTCATCTTGGCTTCCTCTAATTTATCATATTACCTGGCTGGACACTTCTGGAAAGTATTCAGCCATGTAACTGTTTTCATTATATTGACAATGGCTGGATTTTTTCTGGACAGTATACATATATATGAACACTAGAGTAGTGGAGCTAAAAGCCACTCTGGGGATTTAAATGTTTCCTTCTCTTTTTAGAGACAAGCAGAAAAAACCCAGAGGAACTTGGTCAAGGGCACATCCCAGGTTATTACAGAGCAAATCCTGGAAGCCACACTTTGTTCCCTAATTAGCTATTCTTCGCTCTAAAGCACCAGCCCTTTGCATATACAAGCCCTTACAGCTCATAAATAATTGGCACGAACATCATTTTGATTTGTACAAGCTGCTGGTTAATATAGGGAGGGTGGTTATCACTCTCCTTGTTTGACACCTGAAAACACGTGAGGCTCAGGAAGGCAGCAGCCAGGACAGACTTCAAGTTCGCGGCAAGGTCAGATCAGAAGCTCCTCTGTCTCCTGCCAAAATTAGCAAATATACCACACTGACCCTGACAACAAACAAATATCAAGTTCCATATGGGGCATGCAGGGGTGGCTCAGTGGGTTGAGCACTCGCTTTGCATCCCCAAGGTCCGAGGATCGAGTCCTGGCCCCGGCCAGTGTGGACCTATATGTTGAACTGGGGTGTGCTTCCTATGTGTGTGTATGTGTGTGTGTGTGTTGGGGGGCAGTTTGGTTCTCACTGGGGTGAGCTTCCCATGTGGGAAGCCTTTGGTTCGCCTTCAGCTCACGGGGATGTGCCTCCCATGCAGGAGGCCCCCAGCCTGGTTCCCGCCCTGCACGGCCCCTGCTCACCTGTGTGGGATAAAACCAAGTCAAAAACTGATGACGTGAAACTATGGAGACTGCTCTGGGCCCTCCCCCTTCTCTCTGTCTGTCTCTGTCTCTATCTCTCTCTGTCAAAGAAAAAAAAGTTTGATTTGAAAGGAACATGAGAACGTATAGCTCATCTTCAATTCAAAAGCTAAAGAAGCGTGAAGACTGCGGAGATGACAGAACAGTGAATGTTAGGAACGTGATGTGGATGCAAACTGGAGAGGAGCCGACTGCACCCCAAACTCAGATAACCCAGAGCTGGAATCCAGCTTCAGCATCTCTGGTGTTAGGGAGACAATCCATCCAATACCACCCCCACATAAACGGCAACCCCGTCCCTTGTGCAGGGCTCCCTGCAATGACTGTACCTGGCTGACACCAGCAAGTATCATCGACCCACGTCCTCATGTTCATCTGAATGGCAGACGGGGTTCTGGACAGCAACGCCCCGCCTTTTAGTGCTGGGCGTCTCACATTTCTATTCAGCATCAGCTTCTGGGAACCAGAGCAGCGGGTCAATAGGATTGACACATAGATCTGAATTTCTAGAACAGCTACCGAAATAGCTGACAGAGGAGAAGATTCCCAAAAGTGAGGTGGAGAAAAACCAAGATGGGTGTTTCAGCATTGATCAGAAGTAGGTACTGTTTGGAAGGATTCTACACTTCAGGTTGGATGTCAGCACTTTATTAAAAAATACGCATTCAATGCAGACTCAACAATCCTTGTGTTTAGCAAAAATATGTAAGCTAGTCTCATAGGTACCATGGCAACTAAAGCAGAAAGCATGTTTTTTTCACAGTAAGTACCTTCATGTTTGGAAGTGGATAAACTCAGACTGGACCCCCACAGCCCCCTCACATATTAGAATTGCTAATCATACCATAAATATAAAATTATTTACATGAGAAACGGGCAGAAATATTTGAAGTAACCAGCACTTGACTTTTCATGGAAGTGTACATCAAAATCTTTGTTACTTTTCTGCTATTCTCACCAGCTGTGTGCCTTTGGGCTGGTCAATTCATTCGTCTGACTCCATTTCCTCAGCATTAAAGGAAAGAAATAATAGCACGTGCCTTAGTCCAACAGAGGGTGTTGTAAGTATAATCTGAGAGTATAATAGTAGGTTATAAAGTCTGAGAGTTTCTTAAAGTACCCAGGACAGCGATATGTGAAATCTTCGTTGGATTAAGGGGAGAGTAGCACTCTTAGAGACGCAGTGTTTTGAATGGGAAACAGAGGTAGGTAGACATTTGCAGACCATACTTAGCCTCTAAATGAGGTGGCTAGAAAAGGTCTGGCTCCCCAGGTTTTTCCAGTTTAACTAGGCTCCACGCTAATAACCACAAGGGGACCACAAGGCCCAGTAATATCACAAGAGGTGACCAAAGACAGGTTTGTTCCAGGACTCCAAATGAGAGAACAACGGAAAAATGGAGTAAAAATATGAACCAAAGCTAAGAATTCCAGTGGGAAGACTAGTGTCTGTGGACACATGGATACAGTGAGGTCAATGTATCACACACACACACACACACACACACACACATATACACACATACACACACACACACCAAGGAATTCTCTAGTAAATCCAAATAAAGTGGGAGTTGCCACTAACTAGAATACTTTGAACCATAATCATTATAGAAAAATACACTTAAAAATCGTCTGGGTTGTAAATACCTTTCCCTTACTATGAAAAATAACAAAACAAAACAAAACAAAAAGCTATTTTGTCAGAAAATGTCATATTGGGAATTTTTTTATTCCATCTATCCCATACAGCTTTTGATAACAATATAAAATAGAATCGCCCAACAATCTATACTTCTCCATTGTGGAGTGAGTGTATAAAGAGGAATCTTGCAGCTTGTGACTAAACACCATGAACCATGTTAGACTTTCTGAGGGATTTTGGCCCAGTTCACAAGTTTTCCTGTGCTGGGAAGGTTTTCCCACCCACAGGAGTGAAATCATTGTTGGGTCTGTACTATGGGCTCTCAGCTCCCTGCACGGCTAATCGGGGCAGGGGCAGCTGTCCGATCTGAGACTGACTCAGAGAATCTCTCTCCCTGAAGTCAGGGATCTTTCTTCCTGGAACCTGGAACCTGGAATCCTGATTTATGCTGACACTTCTGACCTCGGAGTTCACAAAGAATATTTAAAAACTAAAAGCCTCTGTGCGTGACCAAACTGTGATATGCACGCTCTTGTATGCTTCCAGCGGCGGAACTGTCACTTGTAACAAAACTGTGGCAGAAACACTTGGCACATGGCAAGCGATATAATCAAGGAAGTGCCTTTAGCTCAGTAATTTCTCTTCTGTGATTTAATTTGAAGAAACATTCAGAAACATTCAGGGATGTAAGTGAGAATGTTTATACCGGTAATAGCATTGTTTTTAAGTATAAAATTTGGACATAACCAAATATCTGATAAAAAATGACAAATCATAAATTATGATGGTTCCATAGGATAATAGAAGCCATTATAATTGTGATTTTGTGGTATTCTTTATGATATTTGAAAAGCATCACAGTCTAAGTCAAAAGCTACAATATAAAGATGTGCTGACATTACTTACTATACAATACATATTTATGACGAGAAAAGGATTCAGAGTGGTTTATCCAGTGGAATTGGGTTAATTTTTGTCTTGTTTATATGTGTACCATCAGCTGGAAAGCAGGAAAGGATTCTTGGTAAGTGTCCTCCTTTCAGACCCCATTTCCAATCCATTTCACCCCTACATTCCTTTTTAATCCATTGATTTGTCCCTATAGTCATCGCTAACACTCCACCCCAAGCTTCTATCATCTTGTCTACTATATGTTGTCTCCTAACTGGTCTATGGCCAAATTCCCTTGAGGCTTGTCTGTTCATTCTATGCACCTTGGCCAGAATAATAACAATACAACACAAATGGCATGTTGCAATTAACCAACTCTAATAGCAAACTTGGACTGAGTAACAAAATGTTTGCTCCACCTATCAGACCCCCGTGACTTGGCTCCTCCCTCCTTCCCAGTTTCCTCTCTGACTCTTCTCCCACCGGATTTTCTGACCTCCTATCCTTCAAACGGTGTGGCTGTGACCCTGAGAGCCAGAGGGTGTGTGACTTCTCATGTCTTTCCTAACATCAGGGGCCTGGCTTCCTATCACTTCTTCAAAGAAATCTTGTGGAATCGTGTCGGTCATATTGGTCCCCCCACTTTATAAGCATGCCGGATGCTGCATCCTTCTCCCTGCTAACAGATAGTGCAATTCTACAATATGACATTAAATGATGGTTTTGATCAGTCTGCGTCTGCTGGTTGATTGTCTAAATGTCTTTCTTACGTCCTCATGCAAGGCAAGCCCTCTCTTCCTAATTCTTAGGTTGGTAACTCCTTTGCTACTTGGTCTGGCTTCTGCATTTGGTTGCTCCTACATCCTCTATGTCTTCAGACCACACATTTTAGCTCTCCAAGTGCGTCCTATAGATAAATGATATGCCCTCTCCTGCAACATACACCCAGAATTGTGCCAAGAAGCCCGGGTTCCATTTCCTAGGATGCTTATCACTTGTAAAGGTTGAGCTGGGTTTCTTTCTTTAGCCATCTCCTATTGATGGATGGCTCTCTTGGAGATATTGTGCGTCTGAATTGAAACTGCCCAAGAATGTTATTTCCAGCCTGGCTCTATGGGTTTTATGCAATTTCGTATGGTTCTGTGGTTTATTTGTACATAAGCCCGTCTATCTGAACGAGGTGTAACTCTTCCCAGGTGCTACTAAGTCTCATGCATCTACAGAAATAATACTGTAACTTAATCCCAATTCACCAGGAGAAATTGAAGGTTGGAATGGCTGAGTTATCCTGGACATGCCTTTTTTTTAAAGATTTATTTTATTGTTTGTGACAGAGGCAGACATAGAGAGACAGAGAGAAGGGAGAGGGCCCAGCGAAGTCTCCATAGTTGCACGTCATCAGTTTTTGACATGGTTTCATTCCACACAGGTGGGAACTGGGCTAGGGGCCGCCTGCATGGGAGGCACGCCCCCTTAAGCCAGGGGCCAAACCAGGGGGCAGGAACTGAACAGAGGGCCTCCCGCATGGGAAGCACACTCCAGTTCAACAGATGGGTCTGCATGGGCCAGGGCTGGGATTTAGTCATTGGATCCTGGGGCTGCAAAGGGAGCGCTTAACCTGCTGAGCCATCCCGGCTTCCTCTGGGCATGTCTTGAGTTATGTCAATATCAGATATATATATCATTCAGGTAGATTGCTATTGCTTACATATTGCAATCGAAGTTCTGTGTGTGAGGACAGGTCGAGGGTTGTCATTGTATCCTTTGACAATCTGACAGTAAACTTACAAATTCAGTTTCCATGTAACATCTGTGTTGCAAAAGTCTGGAAAATGGTATTTACTTCCTCCACTGGGAGAGATATTGATGGGAGTTAAATGACCAACCTTGCAAAACATGTGTTTAAGGGTTAGAAGAATGAGGACAATAAAAGCCAAACTAAATTTTAGTCTACCTCATTTAAGTATCTCTAATTCAACAGAATGATTATTTCATCTTAATGGCACTATCTAGTATAATATTGTTCTCTTGCCAAAAATTGATTACACGAGCTCTTTGTAAAAATTATGATGACTGGGAAAATATGGGTGAGTTTAATTTCATCAGTTCAGAAAATATGATCTCCTTTCCTAATGGAGTGGAACACAAAAAAGAGGAGGCTAAAGTTAGTTGCAGTAATTAGGGAGCTGGCCAAGAAACTAGAGTTATGGTTCCTTGAGATACATTTCCATGGAAGCCTGATCAAAGAGAGCCTCAATTTCATTGAGCTGATAGCAAAGGGATAGTGTATTAAGGGGTGAGTACAAAATAGACCTAGAACATTTTGACTGCAGTGTAGACATTTTTCTATTTATTATGGATTGATTGTTGTTAGGAGAGACTCAGTCTCCACATCCTAATCTGAACCAGTTTTCTTCTTCATTTGCCATGAAGAGGTGAAAGGTCCTTTGGAATCTAAAAGTCGCTAACCTTAGTTTTATTCAATGTATAAGCTCTTTAATTGTGAGCCATTAGACAGGTGAGAGTATCTGAGAGATCGACTTAAAACAGTGGAGAACTAGATTTGGGGGAATATTAAGTTTTCATTTCCCCGTAACAAACATTCAGAAAGCTAATTTTGATCATGGTACCCATAAATATTAAAAAGGCAGGACGTCACAGTAAGATTTTGGAGATGGATCCATTTTCTTGATAAGATCTGATAAAATTTAAAAAGTTTTATAGAATAGGTGAAATTTGCCTCGAGGGTGGTAAAACTGATTATACTTGTACAAGCACCAGCCTTTCAAAGGTTTGAAAAATTGGAAGAACTTCAGAGGCATTAGCATGTATCCTGGACTAGAAAGGAAATGTTATGAAGCAGAAGATCTAGGCTGGTCTTATTCCTCACTTCCCAGACGGTACCATTTACTGTTCTTTTTAAGTAATAGCAACATCATCATTAAGTAGCATTTAAAGGTGTCTGTTATTCCATTAGTTTGAAGTAAATAATGTGCATTTCCTTGTAGAGCATATTAAAAGAAAGTGTTAAGGTTGATCACCCACTCTAGATCTTATATATGTAAGAGTTGACTTCCCTGTGGCTTTGTGGTATACATAACAATATGTCTGTGGCCCAGAAGTTCTTTATCTCACACTCTTTACTTGATTGACTGAAAATCAAACAGTAAAGGGTATGATGCTAATGTATATATATATATATATATATATATATATATATATATATACACATATATTTATTTATATAGTGAACATAAAAAACAGAAATGGCCACAGTGGAGAAATGGTGTTTATGTTGTTACTAGTCAATAACATATTTTGGTGGTTGATACTGTTTATCAGAGTTTCACCCATTTATTGCCTAGGTTACCAAAACATGTATGTTCTGTATAAATTTTAATTTCTCCAAAATGCTTCAAAGTAGGTAGGGACAATACTATAATCTCAAGTATACAGGTGAAGTGTCCCCCCTCCAACTATTAAATGATTTCCACCAAGGTACCCAGTTAATACATGAACAGCGCTTTTTATTTATTTATTTTTTAATTTCTAGCCATTGGGACTCAGTGTCTATCATAGGCATAAACTATAAATTTATGAAGCTTTTGGAAGAAAACTTAGAATAATCTTTCTGCAACGTGGGAGTAGGCAAACATATTTTAGATGGGATATAGCATGCAGTGAACATAAATAACCAGGCATAAATTAGAATACATCAAAATTAAAATCTTCAGCTTCATCAGAAGACATCACTAGGAAAATTAACTGACATGTCACAGACTGAGATATTATTCACAATCCCTGTGTTTGACAAAGGACTTGCACTCAGAATGCATAAATAAGTTCTACAATAAAAAGAAAAACAACCCACTAAAAATGGAACATATTTGAAAAAACACTTTCTACCCTAGGGAAGGTCACTAAGCACACAGAGGGTGTCAGCTTCATCTGTCTTCCAGAAAATGCAATTTAAAGCCACAGTGAGATACTATTATATGATACTATACATCCATTAGAATGGGCAAACTCTAAAAAAATCTTTTAAAACCACAATACGAAGTGTTGTTGAAAATGTGCAGTAACTGGGATTCTGGTACATTGCTGGAGGGGACGCAAAATGGTATAAATTTGGGTAATAATTTGCTATTTTCTTTCCATATTAAATATACACTAACCATACAATCCAGCAATTCCACCTCTGGGTATTTTACACAAGAGAAGTAAAACTATATGTCTATATAAAGACTTGTATGTCACTGTTCATAGCAAAATCGCCTATACTAGCCAATACATTAGCCAGCATTTGGTGTGTGGCATTTTATTCCTTGAGTATAGAATATTGTTTTCTTTTAAAGATTTATTTTTATTGTTTTTGACAGAGAGAGACAGAGAGAAGGGGGAGGGCCCAGAGCCGTCTCCATAGCTCTATGTGATTAGTTTTCAACATTGTTTTGCTGCACAGGTGAGTGTGGGTCTGGGCAGGGCAGGAATGGGCCAGGGGGCCTCCTGCATGGGAGACACGCCTGTGATCTGGGGGCCTCTTACACGGGAAGCACACCCGGCGTGGGAGCCAAACTGGGGGCCTCCCACATGGGAAGCTCGCCCCAGCGAGAAGCGAACTGGGGGCCACACCCCAGTTCAGCACATGGGTTCACACAGGAATGTGATCCTCAGACCTGGGGCTGCAAGATGAGCACTCAACCCACGGAGCCATTCTGGCTTCCTGAGTATAGAACAGTGAAGGTATCATGCTCTGTCTCTGTCTCTCTACTTGCAATGAAAAGTTTCAACAATAAATAAAATTAGAAAGAATATTTATTGAATCCCATGTACTATCCCACGGTTTTGATGACTGTGACTATTTTGCCAATCCCATTTCACTCACCTCTCTTCTATTTTAAAAGCTATAGTTCTCTCTCTTTACAAATTTATAGGATAATCGGTGCCTCAAGAACTTCCAGAGTTGACCTAGTGGTTTCAGGTATCATCGTGAATTAATGTTTACCATTATTTGGCTGTGCTTCAGTTCTTTGCAGTCAGTACACGTTCTGATGCTCAAATCACCTCATTCTGAGACACCGCCAGAGCCTGCACGTCGGCTCCCATTCCCTTTGGTCTGGCCGAGGGGGTCTGTGATAGAGACTCGCCGTGAACATTAAGAGCAGTGATGCAAGTGCCTACCTAGAACAGTGTGTGCTGTGCTCTCCAGGGAGGAGCCAGGACAAGCGGGGCCCTAGCTCCCCTCACGGATGACGTCTGCAAGTTGATGTGTCGATACATTTCAGAGGAGTCAGTTGGCAGACAGAAGCCTCAGTTACAGAGAGGGACACACAGTTTGACAAGGCTTAAGACAATCGATGCGAGGAGAAGGCAAACAGTCAAATGAGCAAGAGCTGGGGATTCTCAGGAGGGCCTGAACTCAGTGACATGTAGACAGGGCAGGCCCCTGAGTGTGCAGGGGTGTGTGCAGCAGAAAGCCACGCACTGCTGAGTGTGAAGTGCACAGACAGGCTTTGCTCCAAAAGGCTCTGTGTGAAAGGGGGAAATAAGTGAGTGGCTTTGTAGTGGAAGGAACTGACTTCCACTGGCGACATGGGCAGTGACGAGGCATAGCCGCATCGTGGGTATTGCGTGATGAAGTGGCTATAGAGCTGTATAATTGCAGATCAGCATGTAAAAACAGAATTAACGAGATCATGAAAGTGAAACATATACCATACCCCTACTCTCTTGCCCAAGGAACACACTCTAAGTATCTGGAAGACGTGAAAACCGGTT
Source organism: Craseonycteris thonglongyai (assembly GCA_004027555.1). Classification (NCBI taxonomy): domain Eukaryota; kingdom Metazoa; phylum Chordata; class Mammalia; order Chiroptera; family Craseonycteridae; genus Craseonycteris; species Craseonycteris thonglongyai. The sequence continues at coordinate 94,829 of PVKE010000029.1, read as the reverse complement.
ACCAAAACAACGGCATTAGAATGTTTATAAAGCTTTATTGGTAACAGCTCAGAGTTGGCATCAGCTCAAAAACTCACCAACAGGAGAATGGATGAACCAAGTGTGGCACATTTGTATTACTCCTACAGAATACTGTTCAGCAAGGCAAAGAGATGAATGCCCAACTGAAATGAAGAGCAGTGACCAAGATGTTTTTTTAAAACAATGGAAAGGAAGCCAGGGATAAAGTTTCATGCTGTATGAGTGCATTTATATGAAGCGCAAGAACAGAGAGTCAAAGCACGTTGATAGAAGTACACACTGTGGCTGCTCCTCAGGGTGCAAATTGACTGAAAGGGGCCAGGAGAGAAATTTCTGGGGGGAAATAAATGTTCTACATGTTTTCCAGGGTGTTGGTGGCATCCAGGAGGACCCTGAAATCTTCCTCTAGATCCATAGCAAGCACACTGTAGGTCGCTGCAATTTTATAGAGAACATTTTATATTCCTATGCAGCTAGGAACTTTTCAGCATGCCACAAGGTGTAGGAAGCTAGGAACACAGGGAAGCCGGGAGGGCTCAGCGGGATAAGTACTCACCTTGCAGCCCTGGGGTCTCAGGATCGAGTCCTGGCCCCGGCCTGTGAGGACCCATGTGCTGAGCTAGAGTGAGCTTCCCATGTGGGAGGCCCCCTGCCAATTCCTACCCTATGCTGCCCTGTACCCACTGCTGAAAACTAACTACATACAACTATGGAGACTGCTCTGGGCCCTCCTCCTTCTCTCTCTCTATCTCTCTGTCTGTCTCTCTCTCTCAAAAAATAAAATAAAACAAATCTTAAAAAAAATAAAAAGAAGACAGGAACAATCTGAGCATACCACGGGAGTTTTCATTACAACACGTGCTCAATATCAAAAGAACTTCTAAAGTTCACTAGGATGGAGCCAGACAATGCTTGCCATCAGCCATGCAAATTATGCATTCTATAGACTACAATTGTCTATTTTCTGTTAACAATGTAATAATGACAGTTTCATCATCAGATGGAGCAAAATCAAAACCACCTGGGACTGTAGTTCCCTCAGCTAGTTCAGCCAGGCCACGTCGCTGAACCCCCAACGGCAGCTGTTTCCAAAGACATGAGGGTGGAGGTGGCTGCAGCCCTGGGGAAAATCTGACACTTCAGTGCCCACGTGAGTACTGCAAAGAATCACACACTTAATGAGGGAGCCAGCGTTTCTGAAAAGCTATCATAGCAGTGAAGCTGGTCTCTTAACAGTGATGGAAGGACGATGAAGTTACCACGTGGCCAGTTTGGCTGACCGTGTGTGTGGCTTCACCGAACATTGGTTACTCTATAACCCTTGGATCTCTAGTGAGCCCTGCGTTGGGTTTAACTAAGTATGAAATAAGGAGAGATAATCCCTGACATTCGGATTTTATAGAACTCAAATTCCAAAGCCTAAAAGCTTGAAAAAGACATTTAAAAACAGATTTGAATTAAAGAAATGAAGCTCCTGCCTTTTGGTCTCTCAGAGAAGATCACCCTTCGACTCATTAGTGGAAGAAAAAAAGAACAGCCTGCCCCTTAACCTACTTACTCTTGGAATGTTTTAATTCAGCGTATTTAAGGTTAGCAGAAAGGATTTAATTAGACACAGCGCCAAGCTGGGAATCCCCAAAAGGGTGCTAGTGCCTTACAAAGCTCACCGTCATGCAGCTGGGTTGACCTCAGGCCCTCTGAAATGTAAGCTCTGTGTTGTCCTTAAAAGTCTTGATTTGTTAACTCTAAAAAAAGTTCTCTTGGTCAACTTTGTCATTTAATTATTTTTCAATGATGTACCCGAATTGGTTCAGCCTCGAATCATGGAATGCTATAATGGGAAAGGATCTTAAATTTTACCTTCTTCAGTCCAAGTCCCTTGTTTTTCCTATAAGAACGTGGAGTTTTGGAGTGAATACATAGCTTGCCCCAGCAGGAGATCAATCGTATACAGACTGAGCTTGGAACAGATACCAACCAGTTCTCTGGACTCCAGAACCAGCGCCCACATAGTTCGGTGTTTTGTTTCCATGTGGTGAGCGCTCAGTAATTATCACTTACCCGTAATAACACTAAGGATGGCATTATGAATGGAGTGATCGAATTTTCCATAACCATACCTGCTTAACAACTGTTTGGACCAAATACAGTGAAGTCAACCTTGACCCTTCTCCTTCTTTCACACATGGCGTTGATTAGGTTCCACCACTATTTTTTTTTTAATGATTTATGATCAGTAGAACACCCTGCCCCTATCTTCAACAACATACAATGTAGTTGTGTCTCTAGAGCCAGTGCATGCAAAGACTAGAGAAGACACACAACTGGGAGAAGGCATGAAAGCAAGGATTACCACGTTTTCAGAGTACACAGAGTTGGGGGATCAAAATTAGATTTCCCACAATTCCAGATACTCTTCTGGGCTTAAGTATCTGTGCACACGTGGAGGTGGCTCTGACAATGTCTCCGTGTGGCTCCTATTCTCATTGGAAGTAGCTATAGGAATTGAGATGAGATGATGACTTTGAGCACTGCTTAGGAGGTAGAACTTGTAAGAATTGGTGGCCTGCTGAATATGAGTGACACTGCAGATATGAGCATCTTATATCCTTATTTAAAGAGGAAGAGACAGAGACCTAGGTAGGGAAGTTACTGACTTGAAGTCATTCAGCATTTTGCGGGTGGAGTTAAAGAGGGAAACTGGCTCTCTTCTCGTGGCCCCCACATTCTGAGAAAATGTCGGTAGTCATACACGTGAGAATGCACCAGATTTTTTCTCTGACATTTTTCCCTTCCTTGGCCCCATCCCCAGAAGTTCACCCACTTAAGCATCCTGATAAAATAATGCTGAGAAAATATATTCACTTATTCTACAAATACAGATGACTATCAACCATTGTGGCAGGTGCTGTGTTAGGCCATGGGATCATCCTCTATGGCCGTAATATTAATACTCTTGGTAATTTTTCCTTGAGTACCTACTGTATACTAGGCATTGTTCAAAACACTGTTCTCACAGGCGTGGGTTTCAATAACTGGACTCAAGTTCACATTAATTTTATGCCACAGTCCATGTTGTTTCTACCAGGCAGAGAATATTACTCTTAGTCTGAGAACTGTCTCCAGCTTCCTTTTCAGTAATTACTTGCTTCCCTGTTGTTTCTGCTTCCTCCACATCTTACGACTTATAGCTGGCATGAGGTTATTCTCGACCACACTTCCTTCTCTTTTTCTTCCAGAAAAGAGGATTTTTAAAATCCATATGCTAGTTCAAATAATGATTTCTTAGAAACGAAGCTGCTGGTAGACACCGGGCCGTGACTAGCGCCCTGCAATACAGGAGCGCCTGGCCTGTGAGCACCGCTAGGAAGGACGCGAACAGTGTCTTGTCAGTGATCAGTGCTGGTTATTTACAGAGCAGAGTGGCTGCCTAGCCTTTCACAGAACAGACTGGCAATGTCTACTCTTGCTGGAACTGAGGCACGCCTTACTAAGCAATGTCCCAATCTCCAATGTATCATCACTTCTTGATGAGGCAATTTGCCTATCATCAATGCATGCTAACCCTAAGCATAAGTTTTCCTGGGAAGATGGTAGGAAGATTAAATGCTCAGGGCTTCAATAAAGTACAGGCCCAACCTTTAACTACTTCCATAAATGGCCCTATGATTATGTTGGAATGGGCCTGTAATGACGAGGCTGTGACTACCATCACGGTGAACTTGTCAGATGTCAACAATGTGGGTGCTGAAATCTAGTTCCCAGGTTTATTAACTGCTGTGCCCTGTGGCATTTTCTCAGAATGACTGTATAACACTGAGCCAGGGGCCGCTTTTACTTCCTACATAAATACAAGAACAGCCTTAATAAAGCAGATGAATTACACTGCAGCGTAAATTAGACTGTTCTAATGAACTCCGGCGGTGAACGTCGTGAAATGGTAACCAGAGTGATTAGGCTTTCTACACCGAGGGCACCGACTGTCAATCATGAAAGGCTGCCAATTTGTATTTTATTCCTCTCTGTTTTACCAGTTTTCCCATTCCCGCGTCTCACCTGCTGAGGGAGCCATTGGTCTGCCCGGGGACCGTGTGGTCTTCTGCAACCTTGGTCAGCTTATATGGAAACGTGCTTATATGGGAATGCGTTTATATGGGAATGCGTTTATATGGGAATGCGTTTATATGGGAATGCGTTTATATGGGAATGCGTTTATACGGAAACCAGCTCTCTCAGGGCTATGCTCCAAATCACAGAGCAAATGCAGGCGAAGTTCATAAGACCTGACTAGCACAGTGGGCCCCAAACTCGTTTTTTCCAAGGCCTCAGGCTGAATTCTTTATGTGCAGGTGATGCGTTCCCTAGTGTTTAGGAGGCGCTGTGGAAGCACATGTTTGGACATTTCTTTGCAGCTGTTGTTTGTTTGTTTAAAAGGAGCAGGTCAAACAAAGGGAATTAAAGTCAATTCTGTAACCAAAGGGATCTGGGCCTATTTTTAAGGTTGGCTTTGGAGACCCGACTTGTCAGGGTTAGAGGGAACACCAAAGAAATATACCCTAGAGATTCAGTTTCTAGAGAAACTAAATTTACTTATTAAAAAAAAATTTTTTTTTTATTTACTGCTGTGGACAAGCAATATTATGTTAATTTCAGATGTACAACCTAGTGATTGGACATTTATAGATGTTACGAAGTGATCACCCCAGTATGTCTAGTGCTCATCTGACATCAGACGCAGAAACTAATTTTTTAAAAGCAGGTGACGTGTTTGGACACCACGCAACCTAGCAGTGAATCCCAGGGTAACATAAATGGGCGATTCAGAAGGGAAGGGGAGTGTCTGTAACGTGCCTCTTTAGAATGTGGACAAGGGAAAGGAGTCAGTGGCTTTTCCAAGGACAACTGTGGGTCCACCAGGGACAGAACTCATCCTGTGGAAAGAATCAGAAGCCACTGGACTCTTATCTGAGTGCTCAGTCTTGGGGACGAGAGGAAGGGATGGCTATTTGAGCGGGACAGGCTTCTGGGCATTTGTATTGGTCTAGCCTCCATCTAGGGTGTTTGTGTGAAAAGAGAGTTGGCGAGAGAATCAAGGCAACTTGCTTTACTAGATGCTCTGGGCGGAGACCACGTGGCCTTGGAGATGTTCAGCTTCACCCGAAGCAGAGGAGCCCTGGCTTCCACACAACGGCTGCTCTCGGGCAGATGCTTGGAGAAACGGCTTGGTTGTGTAAGAAATACTCGTGGGAATAGCAACTGCTCCTGCTTATACGGAAACGATCTGCATGGACCCGTCTTCCCCACCAGAACACACACAGGCGCTGGCCCCAGTCCATGTCTGGGCCATCAGAACTCGTCAGAGCCCAGAACCTGTGTTCAGGAAACAGGCTCCAAGTCCACTGCGGAAGGCGAGAACCAGAGACAGGGCCTGAGCCTCTGCAGCCGCTCGGGGACCTGGCTTTCCAGGAGAAGCTATTGCCACATGCTGTGTATGTTCAGTGCAGGACAGAGGGACAAGGCAGCCGTTCTGGTGGCTGTCGTTTACAAGGCAGAATGGCCTGGCATTTTGACAGCTGCAAGAAAACCCGGGTGTGTCTCAGCGGGCTTCTGCAGCAGGGCATTTGACAAGGAAAGGGCAGGTGCTCTGGAGACCACATACCACAGGCTGGCACAGACGAGAGGTGTGGACGCCTGTGCTGGGAGCTTCGATACAAACCACACAGAGCATTAGAAGGGACAGGAGGGACGGCCAGCTTCCAGAGGAAGCACAGAAGCCAAGAAGACCACAGCAGGGTCGCCTTCACCCAAGCAAGTAAGCGGGCCAGCGTCTGTGTCACAGCCGTGGTCCCGACGCTGGGGTGCAGGGTAGATAATGTCTAGGGCAGCGCTTTCTTTATCTAAGCAGAACATGTAGCCAGAGGCTGGAGTTACACAAGTTAAGGGCAGATCTGGGCTTGGAAATCGTCCCATTCCTCATTATTCCGACTCCTACGTGAAACTTGAGGAATTGAATTACGTGCTCTGACTTCTGTCGCATGTTCTGGAGACTATTTTAGAAGAGTGAGGAGCAAATCTGGGTAAGAACTTGATCCACTCGTTTGTTTAGTAAATACATTGTTTCGACTTTGCTGAGGTTCCCGGGGTGCCCCGGTTCCCCTCTTAGTGTACCCACAGACGTGCTTGCTCATGGGTTTAGCAAAAAGGGACGTGATGACTTTTGGAGAAAAAACACAGAGACAATGCTATTCAGATCCAACGATGATTTCTGACTCATCAGCATGGAATAAAAATGTGGAGGCTACCTTTGGGGCTTGCTAACGGAGTGAAAACTCCAAAGAACGGCGGAAGGGAGCTGTTACTGTTCTTGGTGAGGCCTTAACACTCTCTGCAGTTACTTCATGCTAAGCAGTCAGGTTGAAGGATTTCACCTTCAAGATCAAAAGACAATTGGTAAGTTAGAGAAGGGAATTGTGGGTACCAAGGACGCAGCTGCTGACAAAGACCAAAGTTTAAATAAAACATGTTCGGTGGAGACGAATCAATACTTTATTTGTTAAGGAGAAGTAAAAGTACCAAAAGGCTTGTACAACAGAGCATTAAAAAAGTGAGAAATCAATTCTACTTAATTCGGGATGCCTGAAGAGTCACCTATGCCATTATGTATGAATAATTCAGGAGCCGAAATTTATTGCGGACACATAGAGTTTGGTTTGGGTTTAGTGCTGTCCCTCGTTTGACCTAAATCCTGTTAAGGATGATATTCAACAAATTGAAATAACATTTTTCAAGGGAGACCATGCCTCCGGGGTATTCCTAACGTGATCCTGAAATAGAGTTCGGATGATGAGGTATCAGATACATTTTTATTTAAATGGTGGGATGTTATAGCACGTTAATCATGGTGAGTGAGGACTCTCTTATCTGTCCATTATTATCGGTTAGAAATGAACTGGGGGAGCCCAGCAGGTGACTGCTTTTCTCCCGCTGCTGCCTGTCATGCTGAAGCAATATCCAGAATGTTCTTCTCATGCTTCCAGGTGAGGCCTGTGGAAACCCGACAAAGGCAGAAAAATGGTCCCTGGAACCGTATAGGACGTCAGGGCTGAAGTGAGCCCACTGCTCTCTGGATAGATGGAAGGACACGCAGGAATATTTAGTCCAGTGGTTTTAGGACACCGGTCATAGTGCTAACGTGACTTCTGCGAAGCCATTCGGCCAACCCGATAGAGGCAGAACCCAAATGGAGGCCCGTCCCACTTGAAGCTCTCCCCACTCTGCTGTTTTCTCATGTGTTGTTGGTGGTGTTGCTCCTGATACTGGTAACGCTGTGCCTTCCAGCATGAGCGCTGTATCAACAGGGCCGATGAGGCTACGTCAAGAACGGGATTGATCGAATCCTCGCCGATGAAGAAAGTGAGGTCCAGGGGGCGTGAGACTGCGTCTGTGTGACCTCCAAGAGTGCTCGTCAGACGCGTGAGTGTGCACATGTGTAAGTGTGAGTGTGAGCGTGCACACGCATCGGCTGCCCAGCAGGTCTGAGGGAGGGAAGGCCTTCAGATGTGCACTCACGACAAGCCCCTAGGTAACAGCACACACCACAGCTTGAGTGACAATGCCTCACATCAGTCTGGGTGGCCGGGGGACTCTGCAGGCCCACGCACTGCAGGTGTAATATCAGGAGAGCCGACGCCTCCACGGGAGCTTCACGGCAGAGGAAAGACAGCAGCAACAACGAAATACCTATACTGCTGTTTGAACGCAGCCAGCAGCAGGCATCCCCGTCTTCTCAGCCCTTTTGTTTTGTGTAGGTCTTCAACTGATTATACAAGGCCCACCCAAACTCGGTGGCAGCCCAGTCTATTGATTTCAACGTCAACCTAATCTAAACACCTCCTCCCAGAAACACCAGAGTAATGTTTGAGCAAGCCCTGGACCCCCGGTGATCCAGCCACGTGGATATATACCATTACCCACTGTGGTAGGAATACTTTGATGCTCATGAACAGACTGGGGAGCCCTGAGGCTCTGGTCTCGTCATCAAGAGTTGCCTCGCGCTGCCTCACGCTGCCTCGCGCTGCCTGGTGCTGAATGCGTTGGTGTAAGTGTGGGTGGGGACTGTTCTCGATCCTGCGCCTTGCTGGGTGTTGCAGAGAGCAGTGGAAACGCCAGGATTCTATTAGTGCATTAGCTCCCCTTCCTGTGACCTTATTCAGGGGGGATGGGCCAAGGGACTATTGTGGGGGACCCGGCAAACCTCTTTGCACCCCCTGGGCTCCCAGCTTTTTGTGCCCCCTTACAACACCACGTTTCTGCCCATCCTTCGTAACTGGACTGCATAGGATTGGCAGGAGCTAACTTGCAAGAGTTTTAGTGCATTTCTTTTTCCAGCTGATTAGAGGACTAAAAATTGATTATCGATTCATCAGATGAAGGGTTTTTATCCCCGTGAAGCCAGTTAAAGTGTAGGTATTGATTTCCCTCACAAGAGCTAGATGGCTGGGTGGTTTTTTATAAATGACTACAAGCTGAGGATGGCGTACCAACCTGATAAGACACGACTCTATTACATCTAATTCAGGGGAATTATGGCCTTCTTAGGTGGCAGTGCTTGCTCCTGAAACAACGTGGTGAGACGTGATGACAAAACTGACCATAGTCCTAATCCTGGGACTGCCGTGTTCTAAGTACGTGACCTTCCGGGTCTTCCGGAGCCTGTCAACTTCATGTGCTTTGTTTATAGTGTGGGGATAATCAAAGCAACGGGGAAGGGTTATTTCAAGATAGGAAATGAATGACAGCACAACGCCACTATCTGCACACAGTAGGTGTTCAACAGGCCGTAGCTACCAATTCACTTACTGTCGGGTGCTGGCTACTGAATGTGAGTCTAAAGGTGAAGGTGAAGCTTCACATCTGCGCTCTTGGCAAGCTTGGTCAATCCCCCCGTGCTAGACATCCTTGAGGAGGTGTTCTAGACGTCAGGCCAGAGGAATGAAGTCTTTTGGGGACTGGACGTTGCTTCGGTGTCAAAAGCATGCGTGTGGGTCTCGAGGAGATCAAAGATGGATCCCATTAGACTTAGTCTGGCTCAGGTCATGTTTAACGAATTTCCACACGTGCCTGTCATGGATTTAGCAGATACGTCTTTGACAGCAGTTGGATTCCTTTTGTTGGGAGCAGGGGATGGGAATGAGGAGAGAGTGGGAGGCGCTAACTCAGTGGTTATTCACCTTTCTTCATTATCACCCCACTTAAGGAACTTTTCTTAGAGATTGCTTTCCTTACTCACCCCCATGAAGTTTTAATATCACAAATTGAGTATATCTTAAGTTGTGTATTGTATGTCCTTCATTTATTGATTTTTTTTTGCCCCTACCCAGTACCGATTTTGCCCTTTTGGGGGTGATATTGCTCTTCTTTTGAAGGTTGAGCAAAAAGTGCCTTGATTCTGCGCTCGCAGGGCCGCTGGAGCGAGAGGAGAGGCTGCTCCCTGGAACCGGTCAACGCAGGGTTACAGCGTGACCAGTGACAAGGAATTCACGAGTAAGGCAGCCCTGAACTCTAGAAAGTCCTTTCATTCAGAAGCTCTTCAAAGAGGAGAGAGAGTAGAGGAAGGTGTTTCCTCTGGCAAAGTACAGTAGGGGGGAGACATCAGGCCCATGCTGCTCCAAAAGCTTTGAGACACTGAGACCTGCACACTATTCACACCACAATGTCTGTGAGGAGCGCCGTGCACTGGGACTAGAAGACATGTGCTGCTGTCCATTAGTGGACCAGCAAGACCTGCTCTAAAGCTCACAGAAACCCCCTGGGTGTAGGGAAGCCCTCCCTGATGCCTCTATTTATAAGAGACTTTCTTATAACCCTACTTCACCAAAACCAACCCAGCTTTAAACTCCTCTAAAGGCTGAGGGGAGAAATAGGTTGCATTTCAGCACCTGCTCTGCTGAGGCCCCTGTGTTAAATCATACACGTGCACACCAGCTCTCCCAAGGAATTCTGCAGCCCTTGTGAGTATTCCAAGGGAGGATCAGGAAAATACACAGTGGCAATTTGGGGAGAAAAAGTATGCTCCAGTGAGCGTGAGCTAAGTGGCTGGCAAATGAAATGATAATTACAGCAAACTTATTTTTAATGGGGGCACACATCATTATTCTCTAGCTACGTTACTGTGATCTATTGGGCAGAGCAGGGGGCTGCCTATTACTCACGCTGTGATTTTGAAAAGCCTTGTCCCTCTCATGGGGCCCAGAGCATCTCCATGGATCATGTGGGAGGAGGACAGTTTGGCTTCAGACAGATCCAGGTTCAAAGTCAATGTCATCGCTCATTGTGTGATTGGGAGCGGACATCGGAACCTCTGTGAAATTTAGATTTTCAATTTTTAAAATAATTAAGATATTTCATAGAGTGCGGAGAATCAATGAAACATAGCTCAAGACTTTCACCTTGATGGTGGCACATGGGGGCACTCATTCGCGATAAGGGCATCTTGAAGAAATGTGTCCCAGACACTACTGACAGATTCACCCTTTTTTCCATGGCTGCACGCCTCCCAGCCTGGCACTTGGGTGTGTTCAATGGAATTCAGGTGCAAGGTGACTGGGGGAAATCTAGGTTGCATTTCAGCACCTGCTCTGTTGAGGCCCCTGTGTTAAATCATACACATGCACATTTATGTGTATATATACACACGTGTAAATATGCATAAGTATGTAAATATACCAAATTATATATAGATGAGCACATGTATGAATATGCATAAATAAAATATATGTATGTGTGTAAAACCTAATCAGAGCCTTGAATAGCGCAGATGCTTCATTAACATTTGTTAAATAAATAAGGACACGATTCTCTTATGGAAATAAAGTTATGAAAATGATAACTACTATTTTTTCTCTCCTCAGTTGGAAAATCGAATTCCAAGATCTATGTGGAAAGTCTAATGGCTGAATGTGTAGCAATGGTTAAGTGACTCAATTTAGTTCTTGCCTATAAAATATGAGCTTCAGAAGACGCTCACCGTAATAAGAACCTAGAAGGAATCGTTGCATGCATAATATCTTACCTACCTAGCGGTGAAAGATATTTTCACAACTAGTGAATAATTTCAATTGTCATGATCACTCTGAGGTAAGAATTTGTACCTTCTTTGATCAGAAGGTGAAACAGGTCCCACATTCAGAGACTGAAACACATCAGGGACCCAAAATCACCAGGAAGGTCCGGTTGACCTTCCATAACATCAGGATGCAAACCCTGGTATGGGGGTGTTGGGTTAAGAAAGAAAATCCAAATGAAGGTCACCCCCACCTCGCAAAGGACTGCCTAAGTCTCCTCAGCTGCCACGTTCGACAGGCTCACTCTCACTGAATCTAGGGGCTCTGGGTCTTAGTCTTAAAACTTAACATCCCTCTAAAACTAAGACCTGCCCAAATATAGTAATGCAGAGCGAGTCTTGTGAAAGCCATGTGCAGCGATGACCACAAATGGAAGGCAGCTGAAACCTTTCAGGACTGATGCACGACCTGACACTCAGAGAAGAGCAGGCCTCGGGAAGCCGGGATCGCTCAGCAGGTTGAGCACTCACCTTGCAGCCCCAGGGTTCGAGGATCGAATCCCGGCCCCGGCCTGTGCAGGCCCATAAGCTGAACTGGGGTGTGTCCCCAGTTCGGTTCTCAGCGGGGTGAGCTTCCTATGCTGGAGGTCCCCAGCCCAGTTCCTGCCCTGAGCAGCCTCTGCCCACCTGTGTAGAATGAAACTACATTGAAAACTAATGACGTACGACTATGGAGACGGCTCTGGGCCCTCTCAATTCTCTCTGTCTCTGTCAAAAACAATAAAAATAAATCTTAAAAGAAAGAAAGAACGAAAGAAAGAAAGAAAGAGAGAAAGAAAAGAGCAGGCCTTATGAGCAATCCTGGGTTATCTAGTGCAAAATATTTAAATACACATGAGCATTTAATCCACCCAATTAGGAAGTTTCAGAATCTCATCTCTAGGATACCATAGCAGCAACTCCAGAGCTGGGGAACTATTTCAGGTCACAGTGGATGGGACAAGGACAGCCCATGCTCTCTTGAATGGACTTGGGTGTGCTCGTGGGAGGTAACAAGTGCACCCCATAGCTCTGGGGGGCTTTGCATAACCAGTAGTAGCCCAAGTTCATACCCCTGTGTATGCGCATGTGTCATCCCTCAGCGTTCTCTCACTGGCTTCTTTCGGACCTTGATGTGGCACTGCTCCCTAACCAGCACACCAATAGCTGCACGCTGGTGCCCACCGCTTCTATTCCTCTCTACAACTTAAAGTCCTCCACTGCAGTTGGCTAAACTTCTCCAGTGAATTTTCTAACGATACACAGCTTTTGAGGCATGATGTCCCCTTTCTGTGACTAATATGTTGCTTTCATGAACATTAAATAGCAAATGAGAGCACGCGGTTAAAGCATGAGTCCTGAGGTCACCCGGGTGGGACTGTTAGGATATTTGGAGAACTGTCCATGAAATGCATGGTATGCATGCTTGCGGATGGCCACCCGTGTCCACAGTCCCTTGGGAGATCAGCGTGGCTGACGTCATCGAAGGAAGGTTGGGTGAGATCATGCTTAGGTCCCAGTCAATCCTGATTTTTTTAAAAACAATTTTCTTTGCATCAATCTCCAGTTGCTATTTTATTTTGTACAATAGGATATTAATCAATGATGCAAATAGGTATGAAGTGGAACAATATTTGAAAAAGCTTTTGCGTTTTTTGTGCCATTCACCCAGGGAATTGAATGGCCGGGAAATTGTAGAGATTGTGATTTTACATCATCTGGTGTAGGCATTATCGTTATTACCATTATTCTTCTTATTGCTATATCCATTTAACAATTGCTACCAGGTGTGGGAGAGCACACTTTTTCTTTTTTGTCTCCTAGCAACGAATGTGGAAGAAGAGGACAGTTACTTGGGTCTGGGAGGGTGAGGGCTGGTATCTCCTGATTCACAGCATGAGTCTGGTCACCTGGCTCTGCTCCCAGCAGCTGTAAACTTGACCTACATCTGCCAAGGAAGCTGTCACGTGACACCTTCTCATGGGTCCACAGTATCCTAGGAAAGATCTAGGAAGCTTGTCCTAGGCAGACACCTTTCATACTATCTCCAGTAACAAGAGGGTGGAGTTGATGATTTATTCTCAAAGGCCTCTCCAGGAGCTTATGGCAGACTTAGATAAGCCAACTGATTGACAGGACATGATTGGTAGTTACTGAAACCTGCAAATAAAGCTATTATTGGAGTTAGGACTGCCTCGTTACCCATTTCCAAATAAGCAACAGTACTTGGTGGCTATATCTGATAAAGAGATAACTAAGTCAGGTAACCATAGGGGAAACTATTCAGCATTTGCCAAATCTACACCCTTCCTTCAGACACTGGGCTGTTTAGTGGGAACAGACATTAATAAAATAGAAACAAAACCCCTTCCTAGTGAAGGAGGCAGATGATATTCAAGTAAATGAAAAATAGATAGAGGGCTCTCTGGAAAAAACCCAGCCATAAATGTTTCTACGTTTCATAGTACATGGCTGGATACTTTCTGGACAAAATAGGGATGCCTGCAATGCCCTTTTCCTTCTCTACACAGCCAATGCCAGCGTCTGATTTTCCTGCAAACTGATGCTTTGAACAGTGCAATGGGCGGAACGCGGGTGCTAATTATACGCCTTTTTCAGTGAATGAATGTATAAATGAAAGGCTATTTCTGGATAGTCGCCTAAGAACAGCCCTTTCTATGGAGCGTAATAGCTACCTCTTTCCATTTAAGACAGAATCCAGCATATTTTTGTTTGCTTGCTTCTATTTGAATGTACCAGATGTTTAGAAAGACAATAATAGATGCTTTACAAAATAACTACAATGCTAGTCATTCTAGGAAAATAGGAAAATGCATGCAGTAGGTGGGGGTGAGGGTGAGGGTAGGGACCTGCAGCGTCTAACATTCTGGAAGGTAGTTCCCTGCCCCTCTCTATGTTTGGGAGGCTTGTTTCTGTGTTTTGGCAATATTTCTTAGGACCTCTGTGGTCTTTCATGCCCCTCTGGCTTCAGCTCTAAAAGAATTCTGGAATGACGGCATTTCTCCCAAAGCAGATTTGCTTTCCCTCTACTATTCATGTGCTCCATGGGGGAAACTAGAGAAGTCTAATTTTCATTTACTTAACAAGTAAAAGTATACCTAAGTAAATACTTAAAATGTATGTGTAAGGTGTTTTTAGCTTAATGAACATTGTTGTGTCCCAAAAGACACAAAAGTAAATAAAGAAAGATTGTAGTCAGGGATGGAATTATATGGGACATATGGATCAGAAATTCCATTTACTGTAACCCTGCAGTTCTTCAAGCCCTATCCATAGGTCAGATCACATTTAAGTCAGCTAAAAATGACCAAGAGCAGATTTTTAAAAGTTGTTTTCTGTCGTTCATTGCAAATGGCCAAGTGAATCAGAATTGATTTTTTTCTTTTAAAGTCTTAAACTCATACAATCCCTCAGGAGTGAAAGAATTTGGGAATATACATTCTTGATTCCAAACTCTGTACAATATAGAGTGATTAATAATAAATTTATGTATCATATTTAAGAGCTTTGTAGTCTAGGAAATACAGATAAGATATAGATAAAACCAAGTGCTTATGAGTTCAGGGTTATAGATTTTCTAAGAGAGGCAGATCTTTTCAAGTTACGGGACTTGTGATTTTAGCAAGAAAATGTCAACCAATGGGAAAGGAGGAACACAAGACAAAGGAGAGAAGAGGATATTTAGAAAGTAGGCGGTGGCTCTGAGGATGGGAAGGACACACAGGAACGGCCGTGTGAAAGTACAGACAGAAGGGCTACTTGACCGTGACTGTGAAGCTGAGAGAACAGGACAGGTCAAGGTGTCTGAGGTTTCTTGTCTGGATGACAGACGTATCAAGGATCATCCCCAAGGGTTACAGTTAATTTTGTAGGTTATGGAGAGTTAAAGATGCTTATAAGAA
Organism: Craseonycteris thonglongyai; assembly: GCA_004027555.1. NCBI lineage: Eukaryota > Metazoa > Chordata > Mammalia > Chiroptera > Craseonycteridae > Craseonycteris > Craseonycteris thonglongyai. Next base: position 79,784 of record PVKE010000029.1, on the reverse strand, counting down.
CCTGTTTATTCATTAATTGATAATTAGGAAAGATTTGCTAGAACTTAGTAAAAGAGCAGGGCATGAAGATACAGATTTTGAAGTCTTGGGCAATTGGGTGGTATTTGGGAGGCCATCAAATCTCCTGGAACAAATCCATGTAAATGGGATCATGCTAAGTGAAATGAGCCAGACAGAAAAAGCTAAAAACCCTCTGACTTCACTCATATGTGGAATAGAAAATGGAAAGCCACAAAGAAACAAAACCTCATGGACACAGTCAATAGTACAGTGGTTACCTGAGGGGATGAGGGGAAGGGGTTAGGAGAGGAGGAAGGAGGAGCCAAATATATGGTGAACGGAAGAAAGCTGACTCTGGGTCGTGAACATATATTGTAACCCATAGACGAAGTTCTATAGAATTCTATACCTGGAACCTATGTAATTTTTACTAACCAACGTCACCCCAATAAATATAACAATAAAATAATAATTTTAAAATGTAAAAAAAAAAGAGAATACAGAGTAAACTGCTTTCTCAAAGCCTTTGTTGGGGTAAGAAGTGATAGACGATACCGACTGAGATGAATGCAGAGCATTCAGAATGCTTGGAGAATCAGAGATGCAGCCAGGTTGCAATTCCAGGAAGGAGGAAACTAACCCAACATGTGAAACCAAAACTGGATCCAGGAGAGTACATGTATTAAAAGCCTTAAAAAAAAAAAGAAAAAAGAAAAAAGAAAAAAATACATATGTATTTCAGTGTAAAATTCACATAAGCTTGCACAGGCTTCTAACTTTCATTTGTAAACCTGCTCAGTTATGCAAGTTCGAGCCTCACTCCTGAATACCTCTCTGAATCAACAGCCATGTCTCCTCCTGCCATTGTTAGTGTCCCTGTTCTACCTCAAGTGCGTCGCGTGGCTTTCAGAGGTGAATGTACCTAAGTGTCTTCCCGGTGTCACCTAGGTATGACTGTCTCCCGGGGTGAGATGGGGAAAACGAGGCTCAGCGACAGCTAACTTACAAGAACGCATTCAGCGTGTCTAGGGAGGTGTCAGGATGACGATCCAAGTCTACTCGATACCCAAGTTCATCCTGTTTGGACCACTTACAGGGACTCTCACAAGACACCTCTGAGAGAGAAACGCGAAGAATGGGTGAAGACGCAGAAAAGAGAGGGCAAGGACGGAGGGACACTTAACACGTGGCTTGTGTCTTTGTCTTGTCCTGAAGCCGTAATCTAAACGATGCCTACTGTCTACAGTTCTAAACGAAACCATGAAAGGGCACAGCTCTTTGGTCATTAAAAATACAGCACCATTATCACGCTGCCCCTCTGAACAGACGTGCTGTTTATGAAGAACACACAGTCCAAGTGATTGTAGAGCAGGCGCTGCTCTGGTCATGGTTCCTACAGATGTTTTCTGCAGCCGGCCCTGTTGGGTAGATGGGGACATCTGGGCCCGTCGGCACTAATTTTCAAACAGTGCGGCACGAGGCTTTGAACTTCCCGCTTTTGTGAAGTACCGTTCCCCTTGAAGTCGGCATTAGTTAATGATAAGTTATTCCCTTTGTGTTTTTCTCCTGACAGGGCTGTGAGCACTGTCAGGCGGAAGGCCAGGCATAATAAAACGCCTTTTCCCCCAAAAACACGTGTGTGCTTAATCACTGTCTGTACTGTTCTCTGTGTGAGTGCGGTAGAGTTCCGATGCTGCTCTCCCCGATGGCTTTACTTAACAGTACATCACATTAGCTAGAAAAGCTAGTCAATAGGGCAGCTCAATATTTATGATGCAGTCCATGAGAAAGATAGACACACAAAACAGAAAATCTTTAAGCTGAGGCTTGGGTGCTAGGGTGCCTGAGAAGGACAGATTTCTACCAAGATGCACCATTGCGATTTGATCAGGATCTCAGGAAGTAGCACGAAACATCTTTGAAACATTTAACTTGCACAGCTACGCCAATGTAGACCAAGTTTCATCTACATGCAGTCTTAGAAAACGTTGCATGATAAGAAACTTTGTATAATAAACACTGTACTGAAATAGTGCCATCTCTCTCCTTAAGGCATACCAGAACTTAATCTCAAATGTGTTTAATGCCAAAGTCTATGCTATTTCTACTTTATCTGACCACAGGCGTTACGAAAGGAACCATTCTGTTCCTTGCTATTCTGTTGAATTAAAAGTTGGCTTCCTTTTCTGGTCTTTCTAGGGATAGCTTTTGGCAAAAGTTAATCATTAGCACACCCAACATCTGTGGGCGCAGTTCTCTACAGGTAATTACACAGGGGAAGAAATAAAGAAAAAATAAACTGCCAACAAAAGGTCACATTCATTTTGTCCTGTATTTTTTTCCTGGGCTATAGTCACAATAGTTGGAGACTGAGTAGATTTTCCAGGAAAGACTTGCCACAGGTCAGATATTTCCTAGGATCAGATAAAAGGATGAGTTTTTTGATTGGCTTGTGTGACCTGAGGGTTGAGTGTAACCTATGGACAAATTTAATAAGGCAAGACTAATTTAGAGATAAGGAAATGCCTGTTTATCCGCAAGAAAACACATATTTTGGAGGGCAGGGCTGCTTTATAGATTCTAAATGAGCTACATGGAAAATGCGCCGTTGATAAAATGTTCAGTGACCTTTCCTGTATCAGCAGGCACTCATATTGAAGGGGCTGGAGGAGGCAGCAGAAGCCACTCATTTTCTGCTGCAGTGTTTTTCCCATCAAAACCTCTACCCATACGTACTACTTGAAGACCGTTCACCCCCAATTTGCCAACAGACGTGGGGATGTCTTAGTACTTGACTTTATGCTTCTTTTGAAACGGTCCAAAACTGAATGGCATTCTCTAATGAATGCAAAAAAAAAAAAAAAAAAAAAAAAATGAATAGCCTTTCTACTTTCTCAGGGGAATCCAGCTGCCCGGGGTTGGCCAACTACCTCCAAGTCCAAGGAGACGGAGACAGCGCATGCTCCCATTTCCACATCTTATCTCCAGTATCGGCCAGGAGCTACTCCTTGGATGGGTGTCTGATGTGGGGCAGAGGTGAAAATGAAAGCCAGAGATCACCAGTGGGCAGGGAGAAGCCTCCTAGCCGCTGTTATAGTTGATGCAGCAGAATGCACACTGGCTTTGGGGGTTTACTAGAACTGCTTGCAAATTCCAATTCCAATTGCATGAACCTATTCAGTGTAAATCTCATATATATATATTTTTATCTCCAAGACGATTAGAAATGATGCCTGAGCCATGTCGTAGGCATGACTGTGAAGCGAGAGATTGTATGTCAGGTGCCTAGCTCCGTGTTTGGGGAATAGCAAACAGCTGTTGCATGATTATCTATTACTATTATTTATAGTCTTTACTGAGCTCTCTAAAACACAGTCCCCTTACCTGTACCATGATGAGTTAAAGCACCTACTTGGAGAGTTCTTGGAAGAATGAGGTGAGGTATGATATGCAAAGTCCTGACACACAGCCTGGTAATCAGTAAGTGTTATGTAAGCGTTAGCCATCATCAGCATGATAAAACTTACGCGTGCAGTGCAGGTACATTATATTCAGTACCCGGAGAACAGAAATAACTTCCAAGGATCCGACACAATAACCAGCCACTAACTAGGCCGACTCTTTCACCAGCTCTGACCTCTCAACTCCTGAAAGAGATTCAGGGAGAGAATCACAAAGACGTGGGTGGGAGAGCAAATGGAGGCTACCTGGCTGCAGACGTGTCTTTGAAGATACTGAAATCAGACCCTGAGGGAAGAGCTCACTGGCCTCATGTCACATCGTTGGACTTCCTGTCGTCTCATGTATCCCATCCTGCTTTTCTGAGGTCACCACGTGTCCCTCTTCCCTCCTGCCACTGTGTGGAGATTTCCACGTGGAGACCCGCGTGCTTCCCCCACTCCGGCCCCTGCTGCTCCTTCCCCGCGTCTCCTCAGCGGAAGCCAAGCACGTTTTCGGTTCCTCCCAATGTGCTTACCTGTGAGGACCACCAGGGACTCCCCAAATGCAGATTCCAAGCCATCTCCCCTGAGTTCCCCTAGGTGCTGACCGGAGCATCCCGAGTATTCAAATGTGTGTCTTCAGCAGGCGCGTTGGGAAGTGCTCCTTTAAAAGAGGCCGGGCAGTACCGTGGGGGAAGGCTGCACTTCAGCCTCAGGGCCAGCAAACGTCTGCTGCGGACCTTGCTCCTCACCCTGTGTCCTCTCCGCCACCGTTACACCTTCTCCTCATTCCATGTGCATGTTTGACGTCCTTCGAATCAGCTTCATCTCATGGGGGATCGAAGGACCACTCGCAGGGCCACGGGCAAGCTGTGTAGATGAAACCCTGACACTGGCTTTCCTGTTCAGAAGGCACGGGCCTGGCTGAAGCTTTGACGGCTCGGGTGGCCACTTCTAAGGCAGCTCTGTGGAATAAACACACTGCAGCCACAGGACCAGACGAAGAGCCAGGCCACCCCGGGGACAGAGTCCATGCCAGGAGCTGACCACACTGGCTCCCCGATTTCAGATTCCCAGCCTCCATAACGAGGAGAAAACACACTCCTGGTGTTTGAACCTCCCAGGCGGTGGTATTTGGGGGTGGTGGTTGTGCTAAGACACCACCCCTTGCACAACCAGTAATCACTACTATCTGTGTTTTTACGTCTTGTATACCCGACCCCTTCAAATGCCAGCAGGGGTGAGCGTGGACCTGAACGTGGGCATGCCGATGGGGCTGGGCAGTCAGGCTTAGACGACTGCCTCTGGGCCAGGTTCTGCCACCTGTGCCTTTCATTTCTCTGGCCTCGGCTTCTGCAGCATTATTTTTCTAATATGAAAAATGAGTTATTTATTTCCAAAATCCCTCTTGGTTCTCAGCTTTGATTTCCCATCATCTGCAAAATGAGGATAATAAACTGACTCTCCCTGGATTATGGGGAATCAAACAAGATCACAAATGGGAGCATGTTTTATAAAAGGTAAAGGTTGTGGGACTTTATCGAGAAGAATAACAACAAATAGGGTCAGGATACAATTATTTAAAGTGAAATAATTGCTCAGCAGTGAATACAAATTCCTCTGGCACTTAAAGGCCCAAACTCTTCTTGGTTTTTCCTGTCCGTATCTCACCAGACTTACCATCTTTCTTATAATTAGACACCAGTCTTATTTCTCTCGTGTGGAACAGTCCACAGGGCAGGAGGGGGCAGATTTCAGCCCATCTCTCACGCTAACTGACAGGTGATCATAAACAAGCCCATTATCTTTGCAAGCCTCTGTGTGCTATTTGTAAAGTAAGTGATGTGATTTTAAAGGCTCTCCACGGCTTTTACTTCAGGATCACCGAGAGCAGGCTTTTCTTGAGGAAGAGGGTGTATGTTATAAAAGCTAACGATGTCATCGCGTCTACATGCTTTTAAAACATCATGGGCAGTTTGATTCCAAATTCAAGTTGGTGTTGACATCATCTGCTATGCACTGAGTGCTATGAACTTGCCTGACAATATGCTAGAGTATTGATATGATTGACTGATAGGTGCCCAGTGCAACCCTCCGAAAAATATTATGGTTTTCTTTCATGCCTATTTGTAATTTAGTCATTCCAAAACCTTGTGTTTAAACCTTCCTTAAAGCCAACATGAAATGCAATGCTATAGAAAGACTGAGGAAAATGCTGCCAACCCAGCCGGGAAACGCTGCCAAAGATTTTACGCCGCCAATTATCACAGACATGCTATCAAGAAAAATGGCAGCAACGGAACGATTACATGAGAAACTCATGGAGAACACACTGTTTATCTGGACTGTTCAGGGGACAGCTGGTTTCCCTTCTTCCCTTGAGTAACTGATTCATGGACAGAAATCTCCAATGTTAAAAAGCTGGCAAAAATAAACACTCTATATGTCCTTCGACAAATCATAGCTGTCAGTTTGCAAATTCTGATCTAGAAACATGTCTTTACTAATTCAAACAGGGTCTTGTTTTAGCTTTTCTGCCTGGGTCCACGTGGCACATACATGATGCTGGAAAATGCTGTAACCACCAGTGTTGGGATATAATTGTAGAGCCAGTTTATTCTTTTTGTCTCCTGTTAGTCCTTTACCTTTCTTCATGGGTTTACATTTTTCTGCCCATGAATGAGTTACTTGGACATTGAAGGGAATCGCTTTTGAGCATCTCTTGTCATTGCAGAATGTGACCTGTATTCACCTTTTGTTACCAGTATATATTGAGCATTATAATTTTAATACAGTTTTTTTTTTTACTTTCCTTTATTAAAATGTGTATACACTTTTTTGGCACCTTCTGTATTTCCAGGGAAGGTAAGAAAACCCAGCCATGCTGCGAGCATATTCCTTATCCTCTGTTCTTGAGGAGCACACGCCATCAATCCGCCACATAGACCGAGCTGGCTTTACCAGACATCTTAGTTCTTAGTCTTTGTCAATTGATAGCCATCAGTTATCAGTGGGGGGAAAAATCGTAGATTCTACAAGTCATCTAGGGAATAGATGAAGCATTTCAAAACAAAGAGGACATGATTTGCTGGGTGGCTTTGTTTAAAAACTGAGGAAATGCAAGCAGTTCTGTACGGGGCAGAAGGGATTTTGGACCCTAAAAGAACAGAAAAGCATTAGGATAGTTGTAGATTCTATTACATGATATTTAGGCAAAGAAATCCAGGTGTCCTTGAATCTTGGCTTCCTCGCTGCCTGGCTTTCTGTAACAATGAACAATGTGAAATGAAAAGTAAAGTTTATTACTAACTGGTTCTCTGGTATTAGTACTTGATCTATCTGGTCAGCCCTGTGTGCAAAGCTGTCGTGAAGAGAGTGTTTTAGGTTCAGCGTCTGAAAAAAACCTCTCTGTGCTCTGGGGCCCCTGCCTGGTCCCCAGGAAGTCTGCCTTAAAGTTCCCAGAACTCCTGAGAACCAAGTTCCAGGACGACCACATGTCCCACTGTGACTGGACCGTCTTGGTTTAGGGCACTATTCTGGCTTAATTTTCACAGCTTCCCTTTTCCCTCTAAAAACACCACCGTGTGGATGGCAGATTATGCAGGTGCCACACAGGACACGTGTGAGAAGAAATAAATGGAAGTAAACTGGTCTGCTCCTGAGAGCTCCGTGCACACGGAATCAGGTCAGGCTGGAAGGACTCTCGTGAACGTCAGGAGCTGTGGAGAGACCATCACCCATCCCGTTCCCACGCAGGTCTCTGTCAGCATTCTAGCAGCAGACCATGGGCATAGTATCCCCTCATTTGGGGAAGGAACAAAGTGGTGGAAGGGAAGCGTCTTCTTCCAATTGTCCATCACCTTCAATGTGACCCGAGTGCCCAGCGGTGTCCGGCATGTGCTGAGGGCAGCAGCCTTCTGAGGCAGCTGCTATTGGCTTCCTTCCCTGCTATGGCATCACCATGGTGATGACGACCGATGCTCTGAACTCCAAAGTCAGCAAGTACTTTATCAACGTCTCTGATGTCGTACCGTGCTTTCCTTAGTGTCCATGCCAATAGGAGAAAGACCACTGATTGGAGGGCTCTGGGATCACGTATATTAGAGGTGTTGTGTCTCAGGGTGCTCGAAACCACTGGGATTTTCTTTCACGGCCATTAAAACCTTCAGCTCCACGCTGCCACGGAAGGTTGGTGTCTCTGATGTGCCTGGATACTTTAGATAAACAGCACCTTTTCTTTGTGTGCCCAGTTTTAACCCTGGCCTTTTCCCTAAGGTTTCATTGAGTTCATGGTGATCAGCTGCCACAAGACTCAGTGACTTATGTGATACTGACCCAGAGTTCAGTAACCCGCTCAAGCCGAGTGCTTCCTCAGTTTTCTATTCCTGACCAGTGTCTGCCCCTGAAGGATTTGCTCTCCATTTTATTGCTAACATTGCTAAACATGGTGGATTTCTAGAGTTAAATAATTTAAAAGTAAGCTTTGGTCCCCTCCCTCCTCAAAATATATATACATATTGCTTTGGAACCTACATAACAAGACGTAGAAATGACTTAGGAGATGCCTCTAATATAGTTTGGCTTCTCTTACTAAGGCACGGACAAGCATTTTACCCACACTCAGACTATGGGCTTCCATGAGTCTGAGGAAGTGATGGGTCAGTGTTTGCTCATGAAAAGCTGATGTCAAGATCTGACCAACCTCAGCGCCTTCTCCAACCAGCCCCGATGAGGCTGGAAGCCTCCTCTCCACAATCCTGATAATGAAAAAAAAGATCATAATAATAATAAAGGGAGGGAAGGCGAAATGACAAGAAACACTGTTGATCAACAGTCTGCCACTGGTTCAGGAGTTCCTTTTCTACCTCTGTGTTCATTAGAAAAGCGAGGAAGATTTTAATAAAGTCTCCTCCTTGTCCTTCCCAGGACCGAGTTTCTCATTAGTATCGCATTTCACTCGCTCTTTTACTCTTTGGTAACAATTGTGGCGGCGTGTCACCTGCGTCTCTCGGAGCAAATGCCAACTGCAGGCCCTCTGGCCTCACCAGCATGTCCCTCTGGAACAACGCAGATGGCGCTGGGCCTGCCCACTCATGATATTTAGTCACGATGCTGCAACCACGTTTTCTAATCTGAGCCTCCTAGCTTTGAAAAAGGATTCAGCGCTTTGGATGTCTTTCTTAATGCGTACGGTTTGCCTATGCCCAGGTGTGAGCAGCAGAGAATGTCCTGGGGGTGGGTGGGCGGAGAGGCGACACTGGTTCTGATTCCCCCCCCCGCCCCCTGATCAGACCCATGAAACCTGAATCCTCTCTGAAGACGCCTTAGAAGACCCCTGGCCTTTCAGCAACTTGAGCCACCTGCAAATATACTCAGGAAGGACCAAAACTACGTACGGACTCACACGTTCTGTTGAGCACATAGAAAGTGCCAGGTGGGTGTTCTGGGGTGGGACTCACTACTGACCGGGTCACAGTCAGACGCCATCCTCGTGACGTTCCGAGTGATGGGGGCAAGTGGGCACGTGTTCCCCTGAGAGACGAGGGATTGGGACCTGCCACCTGGAGCTGGGCCCAGCTTTACCACCTGGTGTCCAGGTGCTGTCGGGAGCCACGCCAGCACTTGTCACAGACGGACTCAGTGCACGTGAGCATCGCTGCGCCTCTAGCCGGTCTGACAGGTTCTAGAGGAACTTTCAAGGCCGAATGTTTCTATCTGGAATTTTCTTGATAAATCTCCTGTGTGTGATGGTGCCAACATAAGTGAGAAAAACACTTATTCTGAGTCAGCAAGAGTTATTCATTTTTTCCTTTTTCTTTTCTATCTTGTCAATTCTGTAGGTAATAAAAAAAACCTAATTTTTTTTTTCAAATGTAAGTTGTATTTCCTTCTACTAGTTAAACTGAAAACTTTTTAATAGTTTTTCATCAGCTTTTTTGCCATGAAATTTTAAGAGCGTGTGTGTATTTGTGTGTGAGGGTTTCTTCTTTGCTCATTTTATTATTGGAATATTGCTTTCCTGATTTATTAAAGTCCTTACCAATGTCAACTCTATATCTTTCCTGTGTGTTGGAAATATATTTTCCTTAATCTGTTGTTGGTTTTAAATATTTTACTATGTCCTTTTATGTACAACAATTTGATAGTTTTATTTTATCATTCTATGTACATTTTTCTTTATGATTTTCCCCCATGGAATTAGTCTTAGAGAGGCATATCCCATCCTGTGGTTAAAATTACTTATTTTCCTCACAGTGCTTTTAAAATTTTATTGGTAATATTTTACACTTGAAATTACATTAGTCAATACATGGATTAAGTACCAGACTTTCTCCCAAATAATTTACCAGTTTCCCTGGTGTTATTTATGGACAAATCCATCCCATTGCTCAGAATTGAAGTCATCATCTACCATAGAAAACAATTTTATTTAAATGAGCACACACACACACACACACACACACACACATACACACACACTGAGGTGTTTCTGCACTTTAATTTTGTCCCACCGTTTATATCTCTGTTTGGAAGCAGGTCTCGGGGTTGGCGTTAGGGGCAGGGTTATGCCTGTACTACGTGTGGATGCCTTGAAAACTTTCCCTGCTGTTTGTTTGCTGTTTGTTGTAACCGGCATGCATTTTATAGGTGACCGTAAATGCACGGGTGCCCGAGGGGACTGCCCCTCTTCAGACAGGGCCTGTGGTCTGCTCACGAAGTTGGGGGCAGGAAGGCTGGAAAGGGGGCTGTTTAAGAGGCACCTCCCAGCGAGAAACAGACAGTGGTGACAACCGGGCGATGTTGGGAGAGAAGGAAGACGGAGAGCAAGATGCGCCTGCAATCTGACCTTGTGACTTGTTGTGACCTTGATGGAGCCCGAGAACGGGACGGCAGGGGTCCACAGGGACGATGGAGGCGGGCAGCCTTCCGTTTGAACAGACCAGTGAGCTCCACAAAATAGCCCCAGTGCATCCTCGCCCCAGTCCACTCAGCTGCCAGATTCCGGAACTGCCATTATTATGACAGTCATATTGGTTTTAAGGAAGGTGCCATCCAAACTGACACTGGGAGAATAAAGTGTGATGGTGACGCCGTGGGCAGCTCAGGAGGACCTCAGAAAAAGGCTCCAGGACGCTTGAGAGCATCCCCATCCCTTCAGGACCTCTGAGTCAGCGCGGGACTCACGCATTCCTCAGCTTCGTTTCTGGCCATTTATTGGGACCCACACCAGTCAGAGAGCCACCTAGGCCATCATCCCTCTGCTGGCTGGTGAAGGAAAAAGCACCAAAGCTCCCGTAAGTCCGGCTATGAGCGCTTTTCAACCAACTAGGCAAACGACATATCCAGACACCAGCCAACTGTAAACACGACGCGATTTATCTGATTGAAAATGGGCTCAAGCAAATTGTCCCCCACAACTCGTAGTAAGCGAACAAGCTAGTGAGTGGTGTGTCTGGTGACATTTCAGGCACTTTCTGATTTCCCTGCTGCTGCCAATGTGTGTGGAGAAGACACATGTATCAAGACAGTTGCCTTCTCGGTTCAAATATGCAAAATTGCCACCGGATTTCTAACCCAGGTTCGTGTAAATACACCCACCCTTACATAATCCACGTTTCCTGTGTGAGAGCCACACTAAATGCCACAGGGCCACCAACAGGACCTCCCGGGCTCGGGTGAGAATCCGAAAGCTGCCCTTAGCGCTTTCTGCTACGTGTTTGGGTGTCCGAGGCGGACTTTGGGGCTCCTCTCAGTTCTCAGGTTGTAGGAATCCGAGTTACATGCCTGCTGCCCCCGGAGGAGAGGACACGGTTCTGATTTGAGCAACAGCCCCAGAGAAGTGGAGACTGGAGACTCAGAAGCTGCAGGCAGCGAGGCGTGGGGACGGATTGCACGTGGAGGGGAAGAGACCACTGGGAGGCAGGATCGCACAGGAAGACAAGCTCTGGCCTCCCGTGTAGCCCACGCGGGGGAGCTGGGCTCTCCCAAGGCCTTGCCCGCTGTGTGTGACCCGAGGAAGCTGGCTCACCTCGCAGCCCGGGTTTGAGTTATCTGAAAGCCCCTCCTCAGAGGGTCCCTGTGGCTAGCGGCCTGCTTCCTGCAGAGTGTGCTCTTAGCAAATATTAGTGCCGTGCCTTTAAAGTCATTTAATTTCCTTGATTCCCCTGGCAACCCAGATGTCTTATCCTACCACTCACCCCCTTGCTCCGAAAGCAGCACCCGGACCTCCTCCTTCCCCGTGGCCTCTTGTCCCAGATGCATTCCGCGGGCCATGTTTAGAATCGCTATCCTGAGTTACTCTTCCCACAGTCACTGTCCTTACACAGGTGTTTCTCATGCCGTCAAATGCCTACGCCGGTCACTGTCCGGGATGAGGGAAGTTGGCTCTGTGAAGACAGGAACAAGAGATTTTTGGCAAGTGCACTTGGGGACCAGAGCCCAAGCTTGGAGCTGACTGAATTAGCCTGGTCCCCGCGAGAAAATCTTTTCACTAAGATGCACGGGTCCGATGACCTACATGCTTGTATTTTAACTTTTAATTCAAGGAAAATACACGGTAAACACATACGTGTGTGTGTCGTTACGCAAGTGAACACATCCGTCTACAAATGGGGGGGGGGGGTTAACCCTGATTTCTCAGATTACCTGCATCTACCTCCAATCTGTGAACAATTCTGAAGAGTCCCCAGATATGATGAGGCCTTCTTTCCACTGTTCCCTCTGCATCCCCATCCATCCTCTCTCATTTGGCCACTGAAATTGTCCCCTCTCTAGCCTGTTGGCTTCTGTTCTTGCCTCTTAAGAGTCTTTCCCACAGAATAGCCAGAGTGGTATTTTAACGACCTAAGTCAAATCAGTACTTGCCAATGGTGAACCTTCCAGTGGCCTCTCCTAGCAGGAGAGTCTACACAGCATGACTCTGCATTTCTTCAGACTTACATCTACCATTTTCTCTCCCATTCAATATACACTACTGGCTGCCTGCCTGCATTCTTCCTTCTCTCCATTCTTCCAGCATTATTGCAACTTAATTGATGTGCAAATAATTGCACACATTTAATATGTACAGCTCGATGAGTTTGGACATATGAATACACATATAATGACATTACCACAACCGAAGTACTAAACATATCCATCCTATTTAAAAATTTTCGTGTGTGTGTGTTGGTAAGAACACTTAACATGAAATCTCTCCTATTAGCATATTTGAGGTGCATAAGACCATATTGTTATTTATACCGCCCATGTTGTATGGCAGACCTCTAGAACTTACTCATCTTGCATAACAGGAAGTTTATACCCATCGAAGAACAATTCCCCAGTGGTCCTACCTCAGCCCCTGGCCACCCCCATTTTAGTTTCTGCTTCTATGTGGCTGATGCCACATGTAACTGGAATCATACAGTATTTGTCCTTCTGGTTTTTATCTTTGATGAACAATCTCTGCTCTTTCTGATCTTAATTTGTTTCACTTGCTGCCCTATCTTCTTACAGTCGTCTTCCCCAATATTTGAATATAGCTGTGTCCTTGTTATCATTGCTCAGATATTGCTCAGATGTCACCTCTTCATGGACATTTCTCTTTCCCCACAGGACCCGGCACTCTATCCCATGACAGTATTATATTTTTATTATAATATTAATGTCCTGATTTATTTTGATTGACTGATGACAGCGTATCTTCTTCTAGCTGTTAGCATCTTGACTGTGTGTCAGTGCCCATAACAACGTGGGTTTCAGCAAAGGGACTCACTCAACACTTTTTTAACGAATGAGTGGACCTGAACAGGATCATACAAATTCACGCAGCCAAACCACCCCATTTTACAGATGGTCACGTCGCCTTCTGCGTCCTGACAGAGGCGTGGGGCGCCATCCCCTGGCCACTGCTCCCTCCTATCCCCACTCTGTTTCCCTAGGTTTTTCTTAGTCTCCACTGCACTGAGGACGAAGATCAGAGCAGCCCAGTCTATTTGTTATAAGTCTGAGAGTAGTTGTTAGAGCTTTACAATGTTATGTACAGATTTTACAGGAGAAAGAGCAGGAGAAGCCAGCCTCAGAGGCCTGGGCGGACGAAGGCTCCCAGGGTCCCAGGTTCTGTGGCATCACTTCTGACGGGTTCATCAGCCTTCCTCTCTAGTCTGCGCCAACCCTGTGTCTGCACGCCTGCACCCCACCACGGGCTGCCTTTTTCACTAAGAATTTCTTTTTATGCTTTGAAGCCAAATACATGCACTCCTCAAGCTTTCAGAGACCAGGCAGCTGCCTCCAGGATTGCTTGTCTTTGTGCCAACACTGCATTGTTATTAAAAGTGCTTATTCATCTCCTAATCCTTACAGCAGCGAGTTCTTTGGGAAACTCTAAGCACATGTAAATATTTGCAAACACTTTTAAATTTGGGGCATTGTTTCTATCTCTCTTTGGTATTGCGAGTAATACCACTCTATACTCTCAGAAACTGGGGGTGAAATTGGGAAACCTTTCCTTTCAAACATCTAAGCTAGAGTTTGGTCTAGTGACATTCAGCTTAACCCAGACTGTGTCTGTCTATCTATGTGTACTTCTTTCCCTTTTTCTTTTCCTTTTTGTCCTTACTTGAGGCGATGTCTTCATGAACATACGGTTTAATGCTAAAAGTTGGTGACATGCAATACACTTAATTCTCTTTTTACACTTGATTGCTTTTGAAAAATATGTTGACTATCTTATAGCCATACCTAACATTGGATGTGATCTGCATGTGCCTGGTAAAGTTGAAACGGAGGAGGGGAAGGAAAGGCAGGAAAATACGGAACTAAGCATATGGTTTCAAATAAACTCTAAACAAGTTGGAATTTGTAAAATCTAATCTTGATTTTTTTTAATTTATTTTTATTTTATTTTATTTTTGACAGAAAGGGAGAGAGATACAGAGACAGAGACAGAGAGAGAACTGAACTGTGGGAGCTCCCCAGTTCAGCATGTGGGTCCACCTGGGCCGGAGCCGGGATTCGATCCTCAGTCCTCGGGGCTTCAAAGCGAGCGCTTAACCCGCTGAGCCATCCTGGCTTTCCCATTTTTTTTTATTTTTATTTTTATTTTATTTTATGATTTAAAAAAAAATTCTACACTTTATATCATCTAAATGTAGAGAAGCACCCAGTTCATTTTTTCTACTGATTTCCCTTTTTATCTTCACAATAATCCCGACCATTTCAAATTGGCAAGAGAAATAGAAAGAAAGAGCAAACATACTGCTAATTATTACTGAAATTATAGTTAATGATTTGGAAGCTGTCAAGATTTTATTAACTTATGCACTACATAATGAATGTTTTTGGTTTTCTGTTCATCTCTGAATCTCACACACCCTGTGCTAGGCTCTGGAGGGCTCAATGGAAAACCATGCACCATCTCTCTTCTGATGATATTTATAACTACAGGGGGATACAGACAATAAACAGGTCATGCCAACCACGTGTGACAAGTGCCACAGTGTGGAACACTGCAGGGTACTGAGGGGTATATAGTACAAGGGAGCTGTAGGCTAATGTAGGCTCCTGGCAGGGAAGGACATGCAGCTGGAAACTGAAGAATGAGTGCAATTTAACTGAGGGGAGGGGAATGTGAGAACAGCTGGGTGGATAGGAAGCCCGTGTGCAAATATCCACAAGCCACGGGATCACGTTACGTGTGAGGAAGCGACAGCAGCAGAATGTGGCTAGAGAAGCAAGTCAAGGGGCACGGACAAGGAATAGGCTCAATTTTCACAAGTGAAAAGGTTGCCCAATATTCAAAGGGCTTATGAGTCCGTTTAGCCTGTTGGGAACCACTGCAGGTTTTCCAGCACAGGGGACACAAGCATGTTACAAGAGTTCCTGCACTAGTAACATTCACTTCAGGGCACTGCAGCCCAGTGTGAGGCTGGCACCAGGCCATTTCATGGCGTTTGGCTCAGTTACGCTGGGCACGAGAAAACTTGTTATAACTTTCTAATGAACTGATAGGTTTGTTTGTTTTTTTAATTTGAGGAAAGTGGTAGATCACTTTGCTGTTCAATAATTTATACTTTTCAGCTTTCGATTACCAGTGGTTCTCAACAGATCTGAGTCTTCTGAAGCAAACGTGTCAGGTCCCTTCGCCTCTCCAATTCCGGGTCTTGCCACTCAGAGTCAAGGGTCCTGGACATGTGACCAGGTAGACAACCAGCAGGGAGCTTCTTCAGCCCCAGGCCCCAGGGTCTTCACTTGTAAAGTGGGTGTTGACTAGTGACTTCGTTCACGCAGTGCTAAGACTGTCAAGGGTTTGTAAGGAATACATGGGACAGTATATGTAATGGTTTTATTAATAGAACAGAACCTGGCCCACAGCTATTATATGCAAGTGGCAGCTATTGTTATGGCTGATGTACTGGTTTTTTCCATGTACCATATTTTTCCATTATAAGATGATACTTTTGCCTAAAATTATTAGACCAAAGATTGGGAGTCGTCCTATACATGGGAATAACCTGTGTGCTGATTTCTTAATGTTGGGTTGTCTAATACATGGGGCGTCTTACACATGGACTAACATGGTCACTTTTAGGACTTTTGCTTCATAGCCTCAGGCCCGTCCTTAATCGCCATCCTATCTTAAGGGGGAGGCTCGTGAGCACGCCTGCTAAGAGCAGTCTGTGGGCACCCCTGTTGAGAAGCTCCCCACCCATCCAACCCCAGCTCTTCTCACAGCACCCCAGTCCCTGGAAGCAGACACCTGTTTGCTACCCCCTCGAGCTGAAAAGTACACACACAGGCGGGGTAGTTTGCTTTGGGGGGGAGAGATACCTGGAAAGTGACTCATACAAGCCTATAAGTGGGCGTGAGGCTGTTACAGATTTAGAGACGGGTCTCCAGACTGGTTCAGAAGAAAGAAGGAAGTTCTCAGTAGTGCCACTATGCACCCTGTGGCTCTATGGACCCCTTGCTCGGTGGGGTAGGGCACAGCTGGTGAAGGAGGAGGTAGGTCCTTTAATGAGGGCAGAGGAGAAGCCCCAGTTGCCGGGTCTACAGCAGCCGGAATTACCATGGTTAGAAATATATCCCCCTTCGTCCCCACTAGGCTTTCATACCCTGCCAACCTCAAGACAGAAGACAGAAATCAATTGAAATGTAATCACCATGATGGGCAGCCAAGAAGATGACACCTAAGAGACAGACCATTCTGTCACCAGAAGTCACCTCTTCCTGCCTCAGTTAAGGCTCCGAGTACTGCTGAAGGTCTATTTTCCCATATCTGTAGAGGTCAGAAGAGGTTTATAAGAAACACAGTGTCTTTCACTCAATATCTTCTAGGTTTGATAAAACCCTAATGAATGTGCAGAAGTCACCAGTTTTCCATAAAAACCATATAGGCTGTGGAGCAAGACCAGTAAGAGCTTCAGTCTCAGTCCTGCTGCTTATTAGCTGATGAGGGTTTGAGTAAATCTATCTCCCTGAGTCTAATTTCTTAGTCTTTAAAAAGTAAATACAATACCTGTGTCGTAATAATACATGCAATCATGAGCCTCAGGCATCCCTCCCATAGTAAGGAGGTCACTACAATTTGGTTCTTATCCACTTTCACACTTTTCTTACCAGTGAAAGAGAAAAGAATTTATGGACCCAGAATACAAACTCCTCACATGCAGACCCTTGGGCCACAATTGTATTGTCTATTCAAGTTGAATCACTCAGAGTGCCTTAAATATCTCTATTATTGCTTTTCATGCACACCGTCAGTGCTCCATTCTTGGATGCTCCCAAGTAGCCAGTCACCTGCTCCTTCCATGCTGACAGGACTCTCCCCTTGTTCTTTAGAGGAGATACACCCAGCCCTGGTGGGAAACCTCAGTTGGAGTCAATAATTACAGTTCTATTTCCATATCTGATTTAAAAATGGGCCCATGACATGAATCAAACCAATGGGGTGCCCTTGCTCTTGAAAGGACTTGAGGGTATAATGTTTACTTCCAGGCATTTAGATGTATTTGTGGAATGACCCGAGGCTAAGAATTACTGATTTCTGTGGTGTATAGTACATACGAGAAGAAAAGCCCAAGGTCAAAAGCCAGTACGCTGGGAATGACAGAAAGAAAACCGAAAGAACCAGACTTCTTGATTCTAACCCAGTTGGGAAAGACTCAAACTCTAAATTTTTGTATAAAAAAAAACAAAAAACAAACAAACAGAAGAGAAGAGAAGAGAAGGAAAGAGAAAAGAAGAGAAAGAAGAGAGAAAAAGAAACAGAAAGGAAACCTTTTCCTGACAAATCACTTTGGTTAACAGACCACCTCCTATCTCTGATCATACACGTGCCTCTCACTGAAACATCCTTTGCTTCTTTCCTAGTTGCTGAGGCCCAGCTTAAATAGTTTGATCTTGGTTATTTTGGGGTTTTATTTCCCTGATTTCCATTACTAACACCTGCCAATTTAAGTTCCATTTAATTCATCAGTCCCATCCCTATCCTCCATTGGTTCAACGATCAGACTTCCACTGTGAGATTATTGGTGAAAAGCCATTT
Organism: Craseonycteris thonglongyai; assembly: GCA_004027555.1. Classification (NCBI taxonomy): domain Eukaryota; kingdom Metazoa; phylum Chordata; class Mammalia; order Chiroptera; family Craseonycteridae; genus Craseonycteris; species Craseonycteris thonglongyai. The sequence goes on along the minus strand of PVKE010000029.1, from coordinate 61,817 downwards.
TTACGCTCAACTGTAAGGTCTCAGGATTAGAGGCCACATCTTATTCAGCTTCATCTAAGGGGTCCTGACACAGAAATCTGGTTTATGATGCAAACCTACCAGCCGTTTTCAAACCAGAATTCTACTAGAGCCAATTAGAGGCACGCAGAACGAAAGGCATGCCTTTTTTGATCTTACTAAGCTGGAGAGAGCTCAGCCTCTCTTTCTCTAAAGAGCAAAATCAAAGTCTAAATCCAATTAGCGTGAGGCTTTGAACGCCTCTCCTCTGAAAACAGTTGGACTGACTTGAGGCGTTAGCGGGTCTGGAGAAAAATCGTTACAGTGATGATTGGTGATGACTATGGTTTTAGATGTTAAAACAAAACAAAACAAAACAAAACAATCCCTTATCATTTCCCCACCAATCTACTAAACTTATGAGAGTTTTTAATTCTCAGTCACTCTTCTAAATTCTGGGGTTACCTAGACTAAAAGACAGGGAACCAGAAATTCATCAAGCAGAAAATGCATTAAAATGTGTTTGCCACGTGGAGGTAGGTACAAGTTAATAAAAACAGAGGGCAAATGTTGAAGTCAGCACCTTAAGCTATAAATACTGGATGGAATAAAAAAAACATTCATTTTCTTTTATACATTTGATACCATTCATTGGAAAGCTGCTTATTTAGACAATAATATCAAGGTCAAGGTAATGTAGACAAATGAAGGCTCCCCTGGTATCAATGCCCCCCCCCCCCCAAAGGATAAGCAACTCTAATGAGCTTCATGAGACCCTCTTATATCTCACAACCTGGAATGGGACGAAACTAAGAGAAACTTTTCTCCCGTCCAATGCAAATCTTCTGCAGGCACACAAATTTAGGATGGGAAAGCCTTACAGTTTCAATAGAACACACCCACACCACCAACCCTTTTAGCGAAGAAGCCAGTGTTCTCTTTGCTACCTGTTCAGCTTCCTTCTTCTCCTTATGTAAGAATGAGGTAATCCAGCAAATGTTCCATGTTCATATGGCCTTGCTGTCTGTGTTCTGCTTCAGCAAGAAATTCAAGAAGTAATTTGCATACTGCATGCATAATATACTTCTGGGAAATATGCTATTGATGTTTCCTTTAAAAGGCTGTTTTTGTTTTTGTTTTTTTTTCCTGCCCTCTTGAATATTTGTTCTAATGCATCAGAAGTCTGAATCAGAATTATCAAAGTGATAGCTTAGAATGTAGGTGGAATATGCATTGGTTTATTGTTTTCACTTTATTTTTATTATTTTTTTCTTTTTTGTCACTGAAGCTCTAAGGGAATTGACTTGAAATTCTGGTTATACTACAGCATAGTTCTTTCCACTCTCCAGAGACTGTTATAGGTGTCTCAAAATGCACTTGAACCAAATCCTTAGTCTCTTTAAAACCTGTCAAGAATACCATATGGCACTTTAGAGAAAACAGTGCCACAAAATAGAAAAAAATTTAAATTAAATTAAAAACAAGATAGTATATGTGACATCTGGTAATTTTGACAATTAATGTAATATTTTCAATCCATAGATTACAAAATAAAGAACGTATTATAGAATAAAAGAATAGCTACAGTTAACTTTTGATGAAACCTTTGGATCAGTTTACCAACTTATATATTTGTGAATGTAAAGAGTTTCACTCTAACTTCAGATTTCACTAAGTGTACTGCATTGTAAAAATTCTGACCACCTTCATGTCAAATAGCAAGTACATTTTTTCTCTTAGATTGTTCTTAAGTTGTTATTAGAGAAAACTATGGCCGAGCAAATTGTCCTAATGGTCAGTAAACATTTACTGACCATCTACGGTTGCAGAGTCCTATGCTAGGAACCAATGAAATATCATTCCACACCCCTGTCCTAATGTCCATGTCAGGCAAATCCTATCCTAAGAAACTTTTGTGGTAACAAAAAGCATTTGTTCAACCAAAAGTTCTTCGTATTAATACAGAAGTCTATTAGTCAAAACTGTTTGGGTTAGTCTTCTGAAATTCACTGTGCAGTTTACCTTAGTATATAACTTTTACTCAATTATGTTTAATTTTCGGGTGGAGGCAATAAGTGTCCAATAGCATCCATATTTCACAGTCGGCATTACACAGCTCTCTGTACTGGGCACGGCGAGGGAAAAATATAATGTGTGGTGTGTGCAAATGTTCAAACATGAAGAATTGTATACTTACCTTATGCTAGTTTCTGTTCAATTATTTCAGTTCCCCTTACACAGCAACCCTATGAATAGGTACAATTATTTTTTCTTTTGTTTTACAAATGAGGAAAATAAGGCTTAGTAAGGCCAACTGATCAGCTAAGACTGCAAGTTGTGTGAGTGATGAAGTCAAGATGTGGAATTAGGCTGATTCCAGAACCCACAAATAAACGATAAAAGGCTACTCATTATGCTGTAGTCAAGTAGAAGAGCTTGAAGAGGGAAAGAAATCTGTACTTCTAGCACCTTCTATTTCCAGAAACATATATTATTACTGAACACATGCTATGTGTCCGATACTGTGCTAATTGTAAAGGTGAGTACATCTGCAGCCCTGTCCTCAGGGAACACTTGGGTGGGAGACACAGAAACAGATATGAGGTCTGACAACTAAGATCATGAACTCATCCTAGAAAAAGTGCCACACAACTCGAAGTCCTCCCCTTGGGAAGCTATGCACCCATGCCAGCACCTAGTCCGCCCTTCAAAGCAGGTCTGAAACTCTTTTTCTGGAATGGCCATCAGAGCCGTCGTCATATTAGCCTTGATGACGTGAATGTCATCAAAACGTCTTCCTTTCAATATTTCTTTTAGCTTCAGGTTAAGGAAAAAAGCCATTGGGAGCCAGATCGGGTAAGTAGGGAGAGTGTCCCAATACAGTTACTTGTTGACTGACTAAAAACTTCCTCACAGACAGTGCCATGTGAGCTGGTGCGTTGTTGTGATGCAAGAGCCATGAGTTGTTGGCATAAGTCAGGTCATTTTTGTCTAACTTTTTCAAGCAGCATTTTCAGCACTTCCATATAGTCAATTTGGTTGACTATTTGTCTAGTTGGTACAAATTTATGATGAACAATTCCTCTGATATCAAAAATGGTTAGCGACATCATTTTGACTCTCGATTTATGGCAGAACTTTTATGGCCATGGAGAATTGGCTGACTTCCATCATATACTCTGATGCTTTGTTTCGGGGTTGTGTTGGTACACCCATGTTTCAACACCAGTGATAACATGGCCCCAAACACCGTCTTGCCTCTCCTAACGGTCTTGGCAAACTTGGACTCTCCTTTGCTTTTGTTCCTCAGTGAGCTCCTTCAGGACCATTTTTTCACACACACCTTTCTCATGGCAAAGTTTTCAGTCCCGATTTTCCCAACTGTTTCTCTATCGATGCTGACTTGGTCTGCTATGCTTCTCACAGTCAGCCAATGATTATTATGCACAAGCTGATGACTTTTTGCAATATTATCATCAGTTCTGCTCGTAACTGGCTGCCCTGATCTCTCCATCAGCGACGTTTTCTCTCCCCTCAGAAACACGTTGAATCCATTGGTACACTGCCATTTTCTTCATGGCTTCATCCCCATCAACTTGGACAAACATGTCCCTGATATCACTTCCATTCTTGCCAAGTTTAACAAGAAATTTAATGTTTGTTCATGGCTCTAATTTAAGCTCCGACGTTCTCTCAATGGCACCCCAAAACACACAACAATAATGAACACCGCTCAGCAAGACACCACCATGTGTCAATAGGAACACAGCTGTGAGACACGAATTTACCAAGGTGATAAAACCTTACCGAGTTGTTTGTGTGGTGCTGCCAACGAAGTGCACAGTGGCAAGTTCACAACCTTCATGGTCAGCCCTCGTACTTACATCCAGTGAGAAAACAAGCTCAAGTATTTTGTCCAAGGCCAGAAATTGTTCTCTACCTTCCCCTGACCAGCCTGCGCCCTCCTCTTTTCCACCAACTGCTTTTCAACAACAGGACTGGCCTCAGTCAGGAATGGTCCTCCTGTGAACAATGCATGTGTTCTGTGTTATTTTGCAAACCCAAGCACAGTCCTTAAAGATCCCCCTCCAAGGCTCTCACCGGAAAAGTGGAAATCAGCACATGGACCCAGCTGCCGGGGTCAAGGTGCAACTTGGTTAACTAATATTTGCAGATTGTTTTGGAAATGTTAATGACTGAGGGTTTTTAAGACTGCACGGTGGCTTAATAAAAACACACAAAACCAGAGAGCAGAACAAACCATTCTTTGGAGCCCTTGCATAAACGGCTGGAGCTAAAGAGATAAAAACACAATTATAATGAAGAGAATTAAGTCAAAGCCAGAGCAAGAAATGACATCATCTCTTTCGGAGTGAGTGTAAAGACCCTTTGGTGGCGTGAATGCAAAGAATGAGAAAGGGATAGAAAGGAGAAGCAGGCTTTGGAGGCGGCAGCAGCCCTTTGGGCCCGCGCTGATGACTGATGAACGCCTGGTGTGTTCTGCAAACACCTGCACGCTACAGCTTAGCCTGCCTCTCATCTCCCTCCTCTGGAGACACTGCCCGTGTCCCCTCAATGCCTAGTTCCCTGGTTTCTATGATCTATCTATCTATCTACCTATCTATTTATATCTCTCTATCTCTCATCTATTTATCCCTTATCTATCATCTATCATCTATCTACCTACCTACCATCTATCTCTATCTCTCATCTATCTATCTATCTATCTATCTATCTATCTATCTATCTATCATCTATTTCTATCTCTCTACCTCTCATCTTTTTATCATCTATCTATCTATCTATCATCTATCTACCTACCATCTATCTCTATCTCTCATCTATCTATCTATCTATCTACCATCTATCTCTATCTCTCATCTATCTATCTATCTATCTACCATCTATCCATCTTCTATCATCTATCTAATATATCTCTAACTTTAACTCTCTATCCCTCCCTCTCCCTCATGAAAGAACTGTAAACAATAACATATCATGTTAGAAAATAAAAGTTAACCAGACACAAAGCAAATATACAATAACTAATAACGGAAGAGTTATAATAGTTTAAAGAGTAGACAAAATTAATGGAACACAGAAGGCTAAGCTGACAGTCAAGTGAGGACTCCGTCAGGCTGGCCGGGACCTCCCCACAGCCCGGCCCCCTGTGCCCACAGCTCTGCTTGTTTGCCCCAAACAGAGGCCTCATCCAGGCCTCCAAAGGTCCACTGTGAGAACTGAACTACGTACCGAGGAGAAAACGATCTTCCTGTGACAGGAAGATAATGTTGCTGCTCTGGGGACTTGGGGGCATGATGGACAGCCACAGGGAGGCCTGAGGACAGAATGGTAGTGCTGACTGTACTACCCAGTAGGTGACAATGTGACATGGCCAATGGTGCCCCTGTTGAGGAGACATCCTAGAGGAAGGGATGCGGGCTCCCAGGCGTGAGCTCCCTGGCATTTCTTGAAGAAGTGATGGGTGAGCTGATCAGGGAGGACCCTCAGATTCCTGGTGACCAAACTCAGGGCTCAGGACATTGAAATGGGAGTTATTATCACACTGTGCTGTTTTTGCTTCACCCGTGGGTGAGCGTTAGTACATGCCATTCATGTCTGAATGATCTTTACTTAAATTTCCTTTTATGGCTGTGTGCTCAGTACAACATCCTATCCAAAATAAGTTCAGGAAAACTTGAACATGAACCTTCCATGTTGGGAGTGGTGAGCAGCTGTTTGAGGACAGTTGTCAGGAGGGGACCACAAAGGGGTGAGCCAAAGAGCAGTTTAGGGAACGGCACTGAACCAGCATCAGGCGGTGGCCTGCCCCAGTTCTGCCTCCTTGTAACAGAGACCCTGCATGAGTCACGGGTAAACCCTCAACTTCGTGTCATGAGAACATGGCAGCCAGGAACCGAAAGGCTTCTTTCAGATGCATCAGTGCATACCTCGGCAAGACAGGCAGTGAAGTGGTGCTGCAGAGGCAGGGAGGTCTACGTGTACAGTGAGCACTAGACAAAGAATGATATGTGTGTGTCGCTGTGTGTGCATGTGTGTGTTCACTCCTTCCTCCCTTGGCATCCTCATGCTAGCTCATTGGACCATGTGTCCAGGACACGGGAACATTCTAGTGATCTCGGTGTGTCTGTCACTGGGGTGTGTAAAAATCACACGGCGATTAGCAATAGCCTTTCCCCTCTTCTCTGCTCTTACGTGTCCCCTGGCCCACCTGGGAACTTCCAAGCCTCTTCTTTCCCAAGATTGCGTGGCTCACGTCAGGAATCGCTGAGGGTTATCGTCCATGGTCCGATTCCTCACGCTCCCGAAGGAACTCATGCCAGTCGTTCACGAAGCAGGTACTCCACGCGACGTTGGCAGCAATAGAGAGTTGTCTTGGAGGTGCGCTAGCTCTGTGCAGATTGTTCACTGCTTCCCAGAACCATGCTTGTCCCAGACCCCACATGAGGTAAGGTGCCAGGGCTTGTGGGTCCTTCTTGCTAAACATCGCTCCCAGCTGCACCCATTGCTACCCCCTCCCTGCAGGGCACAGTGGTGATGCCAGCCTTCATTCTCTCTGTCCTGGACAGTGGCTAAGTCCTTCCTTGTACTCATCTGGCTACTCTCCACACTGCTTCTAGAGTGACCACGCTTATTCCTAGAATGAAAATGTCACCCTGCACAACTTGTGTGCTTAAAATACTTCAGCCGCCCCAAGTTGCCTTAAGAACACACTCCAAATACCCACCGATGTATTTAAATTCTAGAGTAACAAGCATACGAGTAGCAAATACAGAGCAAGACTTGACTATGCGCCAGTGTTCTGAGGGGTTTCCACACGTCAACACTAAAACACCAGCAGCTTCTCATTCCTCAGATAAGGACACTCAGGCACAGAAATCTCACATACTTCTCCCTGGTCATAAGCCAGGGAGTGGGGAGCTGTGGTTCAAACACAGGAAGGGTGACCGTGACCTTCCCCACTCAACCACGTGACCTCACTATCCCTTTAAGCTGAACTCCGGCTCCCTCTCCCTTTAAGCTGAACTCCAGCTCCCCCTCCAGCCTCATGGTCCTAAACTCCTGTCACACAGCACACATGTATATATTATGCACACGCAGACCTTAGGGTGTCTATGCTCATGAGAGACATTCGCCAATAGTTTTCCTTTCTTGCAACGCCTTGGTCTGGTTTTGGTCTTAGAGTGGAGCAGGCCTCATAGGCTAGAATAAGGTAGAAGGTGTTCCTGCCGCTTCTGTTACCTAAAAGACATGTTGAAGAATGGTACCATTTCTTCCTTAAATGTCTGGTGAAGTTCACCAGTAAAAGCATCTGGGCCTGGTGTTTTCTTTTTTAGAAGATTTTTAACTGTTGATTTAATTGATTTCATAAGCATAGGACTATTAACATCATTTCTGCTTGTGTGAGTTTTAGTAGTTTGTGTCTTTTACAGAACGAGCCCATTTCATGTAAGTTACCAAGTTTGTGGGTACAGCGTTGTCTGCAGTGTTCCCTCATTATGTTTTTAGTGTCCATGGGACTGATGGTGATGAATGCCTTTTCGCATTTCTGAACTCAGGATCATCTCTGTGGTGAAACTTACACTGCAGGTTTCGCTGCAGGGCTAGTCTGAGTCTGGGGACCTCTCTGGGAAATGTACCCCAACTTTTTGCTCTTTCTGCTTTCTCTTACCTTCACCAGCCCGTGAGCACTTCCTACTTCACTTGTACCTTAAATATGTGGCTCAGAGTCTGTTTTTGGGAGAACCAGCCTAAGGTGAGTAGGTAAGAGTCATGCACATTTTTAAAATGAATTGGAGATATGGGTCAGTATTCATTGTTTTGTATATGGATGACCAATTCTCCCAGCACCATTTGTTGAGAATACTCTCTTTTCTCCATTGAATTGACTTTGAAGCTTTGTTGAAAATCAATTGATCTTATTTGTGTGGATCTATTTCTGAACTCTATTCTGTTCCATTGATTTATGTGTCTGTGCTTTTGCCAATATAAGACTGTCCTGATTACTACAGCTTCAGACTACATCTTGAAAGCAGGCAGCCTGAGTTCTCTAACTTTGTTCTTCTCCAAATTGTTCTTGCTACGTTAGTTTTTTGCTTTTCAAAATAAATTTAGAATTTGACTGTTGATTTTTCCAAAAGTCTGGCTAATGTTTTATTTAGGATTATGTTTAACCTGTAGATGAATTTATTAGAATTGACATCCTAACAGTATTGAGTCTTCCAATCATTATAGGATGGTTTATTTCTCCATTAATTTAGGTCACCTTTGATTTCTCTCATCACTGTTTTGTATACTAATCATACACATTATATTTAGTCTCAAGAGTTTTGTGGTTTTTGTGCTTTTACCAGTTTTCAACTGTCATTACTAGTATACAAAAATACAAATGATTTTTTTGTATATTGACTTTGTATCCTATGATCTTGATACACTCATTTATCATTTCTCATATTTTTATACTCTACAAATCCCAAATTGGTTATGGCGTACTTTTCTGTTAATACATGTCTGTATTTAATTTGTTAATACTCTAGAATTTTTTTCTAAAGATTTTTTGTCCACATTAATAGGATATATTGTTCTGTAATTTTCATTTCTTCTAATGCCAATCTGGTTTTGGTATCTGGGTAATGCTGGCCTCATAAAATATATTCAAAATTGTTTCTTCCTATTCATTTTTTGTGAGAAAGTTTGTTATAAAATTGGTATTTTATCTCCTGAAATATTTGATAAAATCTGTTAGTGAAGATCTTTGAGCCAGTTGCTTTCCTTTTTGGAAGATGCTCCATTTCTTTAATAGTTATAGGAATATTCAGGTAATCTTTTTTACTTTATTGAACTCTGTTAGTTATGTCTTACAAGTAAATGGTCCACTTCATCTAATATGCAGAATTTTTATGGCATATATTGTTTGTAATAACTGCATGTTTTCCTTTAATATTTTTCTTGCATTGGTGATTATCTCTCTTGAGTTTCTAATATTGGCAATGTGTGACTTTTATCTTTTTTTTTCTTGGATCAAATGGATATATATTTATCAATTTTATTGATCTTTAAAAAATTTGTTGTTGTTGTTTTTTCATTGATTTCCTGTCAGTTTTATTTTTTTGTTTTGTTTTCAGTTTCATTACAATCCACTCTCATTTTTAGTATTTAATTACTTCTGCTTGTTTTGAGTTTAATTTGTTTTTCTCTTTAGTTTTTAAGGTACACATTGAGATAATTGATTTAATCATTAAAAAATTAATTTAAAATATGCTTAAACATTTAACGCTATAAATTTACTCTAAGCACTACTTTAGCTTCATTTGACAAATTATGCTCTCTTATATTTTTACTTTGCCAAATTACAAATATTTTCTAACTTTCCATGCGACTTCTTCTTTGACAACATGTTATTTTGAAGTATATAGTTTAATTTCCAAACTTAGGATATTTTTCAGATATCTTGTTTTTAATGTTGTTATTGTTATTGTTTTTGTAGTTGTTGAATTTATTGGGGTGACATTGATTGGTAACAATTACAGTTTCCAGGTGTATAACTCTATATTACACAGATATTTTACTGTTATTGATTTCCAGTTTTATTCCATTAGGGTCAGAGAACATACCTTGTATGATTTCAAATACTTTAAATTTTTACAAGTTTGTTTCATAACCCTTAATACAATCTTCCATGGTGGATGCTTCACATGCCCTTGAAATAATGTGATTCTGCTATGCGTGTTCAGTGTTCTAGCAAGGCCCATTGGGTCAATTTGGCTGATCATGTTTTTCAGTTTTTTCTTGCTGATTTATACCAATACATTCTATTAATTGTAGAGGTGAATGTTAAAAGTGCCCACGTGTAAGTTTGGATTTGTCCATTGCTCTTCTCAGTTCTATCAGTTCTGTGAATCATGTTTAAGGAAGCTCTGTTTTTAAGCCCATAGTATATGTTTAGGATTATTTTGGTTTATTTTTGCTTATTTATTTATTTATTTATTTATTTATTATTATGTTATTATTATGAATGTTCTTCTTTATCCAGGCAATAATAATATCCTGGCAATATCCTCTTTCTCATATTAATACAGTATAGCTATCCCAGCTTTATTTAGTTAGTTTTTGCATATTATATTATGTCCACCATTTTCCTTTTAGTCTATGTTGCACTTAAAAAAAAAAAAAGTATTCAGAAAACTTGAAAAAGCTAAAAAATTAGGGCATAAACTTGGAATATAGTGTAATATATATTACATATTATTATATCTATATATATGTTATATATATATAACATACATACATATAATATGGTGTAGCTTTGGTTCTATTTGTAGTAGCTCTCTGCTAGAGTAAAGCAAAGCATTTCATAAAACAGTAATATACTTTGAAGTTTCACTTATGATTTTACCAATCTTTCAAATATGAATTTAGTAATAATGATAATAACAGTAATGGTGACACCAACAACAATAATAAAGCTGATAATAGCTATATTTTCTTAAATTTACTATGTACTAGTAATAAGTTCTTTTTCTACTTAATGTCACTTAACCTTCATTAGAATCCTCTGGGTTATATCCTTCTATTAACCCCATGTTGTAGCTTGTGGGAGAAAAAATTGCAAAGACACTTCCCCCAGATTCTTTTTTTCTTTTTCTTTCTGGTTATCCATTCAAACCATGAACTAGGTACTGTTGTGAAAAGACTTACAGATGTAATTAGGATTGCTCATCCGTTGATACTAAGCTAGAAGGAATTTCCAAGCAGACCTAACTAACCTAATCACATGAGCCCTCCTCGAAGCATGGACTTCTCTCCAGATGCAGTAAAAGAAGGGGCACAGGGACGTCAGAGAGATCTGAAGCGTAGAAGGGGTGGTGCCGTGGCTGGTTGAAGATAGAGAAGGCTGTGAGAGACAGACTTTGAGAAGGAATGTGAATGGTCTTCAGGAGAAGCGAGGGACTCTCAGTTGACAGCCAGTACCTCAGGAAACAGAGACCTTAGTCCTACAGCTACAAGAATTTGGATTCTGCCAACACCCTGAATGAGCATGGAAGAGGTTCTTCCCCAGAGCCTTTGGGTCAGAGCTGGACCATTGAACACCTTGTTTTTGGCTTTGCAAGACCCTAAGACCCTAAGTTGAGTTCAGTTGAACCAACCCCAACTTCTCACTGACATCTAGTAAATGTATGTTGCTTTAAGCTGCTAAGTCTGTGATCATTGGCTACACAACAAGAAAACTAGTATATAGTTAAAATTAAATTTGGAAAGATCCCATAACTTGCCCGATTAGGTCTGACTCAAAAACCCTACAGTCTATTATTTATGCTAATGGAAAAAGTACTTTTTTTTTTTTTTTGCCATTCATTTAAACTCTTTGCTCTTGTCTAAACATCATGTTCTCTCTTTTTGTCATCTTTACCATCCATGTGTCGGTCTTTGCAGATTGTCCTCTGAATAAGGTGACCAGACGTCCCGCTTTTGGCGGGATAGTCCTGATTTTTAACAATTTGTCCTGCATCCCGCAGCGTTTTAAAAAAGTCCCGATGTTTGGAAAGAATGCATGACAAGCTAGGGAATGGCGGGAGATAGACCAAATTTTAAATCAAGAACCCCCTCCCCCCGGTCAATGGTGTCCCGCTTTACCAATGTTAAAATCTGGTCACCTTACCTCTGAAGCATCTAGCTCCACACAAGCACAGAGCTGGAGTTCCAGGAGAAAAAAGTCTCATGAAACTGATTTGAATTCTTAAATCCGATACATTTCTTATCCCCTCAGATCTTAGCTAAAAAAGGTTTTAGTGAAGCTTGCATAAATTGGAATGGCATTATATGATCTAACAGTTACCCAGTCCTTACTTGTGCAGTGCTATGAAATGTAATGACCACGCTAGAGAATTCTGCCACGATGATAGTGAACCACGGAGGACCACTATTGCAGAATGAATTAGAACAATGCACAGTGCTGATGACAAAAGTGGCATTTGGGTTGCTACCTTCTTCAGGAAGATTTTGTGATAAAATTAAAATTGGGTCTGTTGTTCAATTGTTTTTTGATATTTTCTTTTTCTATTGTGTGCTGACTGGAGTTGTCTTTTGCTGATAAATGGAACAATAGGTGTAAATCAATCAAGATTTTTCTGTGTACAAGGACAATAGGGTGAGAAAACAAAGGCAGAGAGGGAGGTGTCGTTTGATTTGGATTCTTGACAAAAGGGTCTTTAAAGCATTAGACAAAACACAAGGTGCATGTAAAACTATCAGTACCCAAATCATCTTACTTTATAGTATATATTGCTTGAAAGTTCGTAGACACACTTCTACCTTGTAACCAGATTCATTAATCTTTTATGGAGCCCCTCAAATGGACCAAGTAACTCCGTTTCATACATTATCTAATTTCCTTTTCAATATTTCCATAGAGCAAGCACAGCAGGTATTTTTCCTCCAATTTACAAATGAGAAAACCAATATGCAATACTTTCTTAAATGCCAAAAAACTTATTTGTAACATATTATGGAAAAGTAGTAGCATTAAGCCTAGTGCTACCAATATTTCAATGGATATTTATATCTATGTAAATATCATTAAAAAGTCGGAATTTAAAAAAACAAAGCAAAACACTCCCTCAAAAGAATTTACCTTTGCATATTGTGTAATCATATTTACCAAACCTAAAATAGAAGTAAGGATACAATAGAACAACGAGACAACTTGGATTTGAAATCACAATGACCTAGAATAGACAAGGCATATAGGTTAGTATATGCATATGCATCGCTTCTGTAGGCAACGAAAGGGGGCATCTTTGTAATTGAGAAAGCTTGACAAATAATAGCAGCTCATATAGATGCGCTGATATATAGAAAGTTTACTTAAAAATGGACACAATAGCCCCTGGGATGGGAATACGACCATCTCTGAATCCTAATGAGTTGCTTTACATTTTTTATTTTTATTTACTTTTTAAAGATAAAGTCGATTTTCTTTTAAGATTTATTTTTATTGCTTTTGACAGAGAGACAGAGAGAGACAGAGAGAAGGGGGAGGGCCCAGAGCAGCCTCCACAGCGGCACGCCATCAGCCCTCCATACAGCTTTCATTTCATAGGTGGAAGCAGGTCCGCACAGGGCAGGAACCAGGCCAGGGGCCTCCCACATGCCAAGCACGCCTGGGACGGGCGCTGAACTGGGGGCCTCCCACATAGGAGGCTTGCCTGGTGAGAACTGAACTGGGGCACACCCCAGCTCAGCATATGGGTTCGTGGATACAATCCTTGGACCCCGGGGCTGCAAATGAGCACTCGACCTGCTGAGCCATCCCGGCTTCCCCAATGAGATGCTTTATATACAAAGAAAGATCATTTCGGTCATGAGCAGGGTGGTCGACAGAAGCCCAGCTGGCAAGAGTCCCCAGCTCTGTGTGTTCTGACGCTGAGCCGGGGCCATAACAAGCCTGCCTGCCCCATGCCGGGGCCTCCCCATAGTAGAGAGGCATAGGCCAAAGTCGGGTGTGACACCACCTCAGTGTGTTCTGCTCCAAGTTCACATTCACCACGTCCGCGACCGCTACTGACCTGGCACCCTCACCGATTTGCTTTTTTAAAAGAAGGAGGTTCTGATTCCTGAAAACAAATGTCTCGGTTCCTTAGTGAAAATAGTCAACTGCGTATAAGTTAATAAACTGGCATCCTAAAGGGTACATTAGTCTCAGCTGAGTCACAGAAAGTCTGATTCATTCTGGTTGAATAGATAAAGTTGAGCTGTTCAATCTGCAAATCTGAAGAGGCCTGAGCCCTGCCCATGGCCTTTGGGGGCAATCACAAAGACTAACACAGCATGCCCGTCTTTCCCTAAGGACTGGTCAGGAAAGCCACGACAGACTGCTGTCCAGCAAATGCCACTCAGGTCCCTCACCAGTTGGGGTGGAGTGTACGAGTGTGTCCCTGTGCCCCTGACGTGACAATTGGCTATGACATGCTTTGGGCTATGGAATGTGGAGGGAAAGGTGGGCAGCGACTATAAACATTTGTAAGGATCCATATGCCCTCTTGTGCTGCTGTCATCTTTCAAGGAAGTGCAAACTGCTGGTGGCAGCTGCGTCTGCGCTCCAGGCCTCAGAGGGACACATGTGGAATAGAACCAGATCTTCCCTACCTGTGACCTGAAGCCAGTTCACTGAGCCCAGGGGAGAGGGTGAGATCACATGCGTCCCTGATGAGCAAGGAAGAAAAACATCTGTTGTATGTCACTGAGATTTTGAGTGTGTCTTTCTGTCAGGGGCATTGTGAATGCGGTAGGTGGTGAAAGAAGAAAAGTAATAAAACGTCAGGGGTGGTGGGGGGAGAGGCGTTTTTTTGCAGGTATGCTGACCAGTCACTCTTTTAATACGACTGTTGTATGGGACACATTCTGGAAATGAGGGGTGTAGACACGAGAATATATACTCTGGTCACAGTCAAAACTGAGTTTGTAGTGGAGTTATGATACTGTCTCTTTAGCTTTGTGCAAAACGATAGTCATAGCTTAGATGTTCTAAATTTAATTTAAAATGTTTATTTACTTGCAGCAATAGTAGTAGCAAGTGTATATAATGCATTTTTTTATTGTTAAATTTATTGGGGTGACATTGATTGATATCAATTACATTGTTTCTTTTACTCTATAAAAATATTTAAAATTCTCCTGCCCTTTTCTACCCCTCAGATACACTACTCTTGTTTTCTTTTAATTAATCTTCCTCTCCCCACCCCATTCCCAGTCTACAAGCAAATCTCATTATTGGGTGCTAACTTTCAAACATGCAGATAAAATATTCTTTGATGAGTCTGTCCCTATAATTATTTGCATGATAATCTTTCATTTAAATATTAGCAAATTGTTGGCAATCTCTTTTGCATACCAATGAGCTATTCATTGACAATTCTCTGTGGTTATGTTCTCAGTGCAAGTAAGTTTTAGAGTAAATAATGCGGGCTTATGAGCTGACAAATCTGCTGTTGAAACACTTCCATTTTCTACCCACCAGCTGGCCTCTCTGAGAGGCCAGATGCCATGAATCTCAAGAAGAGGCTTATCTGCCCCCACCCACTCCTGAGGGCATTTTCTGTCCAATGAGAGCAGCCAGTTGCAAGCTTTTGATCGGAATGCAATGTGTTATTCCTTTTAACCTGCGGAGGTTCCAAATGAGCTTCTGATTAAAATTTAAAAAACTGAATACCAAAAGTGATAGCTCCTACTATGTTTCTTCAGAGTTTCTGGAAGGAGAAAAACATGGTGATTAACTTTGAGTTTAATGTGTGCTCCCGTGAGCAAGCAACCAAAGAGAATCTCTAACTTGCTGGCAAATAAAATTGCATCTGTTCATTGTATTGTCAGCAAAATCTGTTGGACACCTACTGTGTGGACGTCATTGTGTAATGTGTGGAGGTACATAATGTCAGTGTATAATCCTGATATAAAGCCCAGCACATAGTTGGTGCTTAATAATTGAAGCTCTTTCCCCCAACTCCATCCTATGCCGAGACTTTGGGCATAAAAGGTCGCAGGAGCTGGGTGAGGTGACGTTCCATCAAGAGGAAGAGCCGAGTGGGCACACTCTGGACCGTTAGCTCCACGGGAGTCCAACTCCCTATAGAAGCAGGTGGATTAGGACGCTGCCAGCCACTGTGAGACCCGCCAGGCTGCAGCGGTGCTTTGTGGGTGGGAGCATGTTTTGATTTCCTCATATGACAGGTAGACGCTTATTACCTACCATTGTCCACTAGAGCAGAGACCAGCAATGCTAGGGTTTGTGGGAGGTGCCACCTTGGGGTGACAGAAATGCTCTACGTATAGATTGTCCTGCTGGTTACGTCACTGACTGCATTTGCTGTCTACTCACAAAGTGCAAATTATACCTCAATAAAGCTAACTAGCACATTGAAAGTGGAGTTTATGAGGACACTACACTGACCAAGAATTACGCATATCCTCAGTGAGAGTTACAATGAGTCAGGTGCTACAAGCTGAAGGACTAAGGGCTTGGGGCTGCCCAGGTGACTTCAAGCAACTGCATTAGTTTGTAGGGATCTGATTCCGTGGGTTGCAACCTGGGGGACTATTAGCGGAGAAGCTGAATGAAAGAAGTGTCCGTGGAAGCTTCAGAAACAGCAATCAGAAGGGAGCGTCCTGGAGTCGCATGAAGGGTGTGGACGAGTTAGAATGGAAGTATCTGGGGATGAAGGGAAGAAAGTTCTGTTTCACAGTATACAGAGCAGAATCTAAGGGGTGCAGTGGGGTGACCGAGGCATATGAACCTGATGGTGGCAAATGACTTCAACATCCGTGGCCCACAAGAAGACCATGGTGATGGGGCCCGAATGGGCCCGGAGGCTAGTGTCTAGGTCCTGTGTGAGGGGGGACAGAGGCCTGGAAGCCCCTCGCCACTTGGGCTGATGACACTAGTTCTGTGGAAATAGGAAGGGCTTCTCAAGGTCACAAGGAGGATTCGGCGAATCCACCTCTACTGCCTAATTCTATGGTTCCTAACATCTAAACTCACTTCATAAACACTTTCAAATGAATGGACGGATGGGCAAAGGAAACAATAAATTAGAATCTAAAGAATCTTTTGTCAGAATGACATTTCTTGATATTCAATCTTCAGCTTTAGAACCCATAATTATGGATGCTAACCATCTTTCTCGTAAAATAAAATGGAGCATCTCCCCGTTCATATATGTTTCCTTCACACCCATTCAGTTCCATTTGAAGGCCTGCTGGTGAACTGGGTTGGAGAGAATTCACAGAGCGAAGGCCACTTCTCTCCGAAATGGAACAGGCAGTTCTTTACTCTTTTGTGTGAACTTTATGCACCACCGGGGAGCGAGATGTGCCGTGTATAATCGAGCCGGCATCATCCTCTGAGCTGGCTACGTTGGGAGTTTGCTTACACCTTCCAATTTCTCTCATCATTGACAGAGTGCTTTTAGAAAGAGAGGCAATTCCAACACAGGAAGCCAAGGCCCGATGGCTCAGTGTTCATGATCAAGGGAGCTTGACCAAATAATTAGTTCCAGTCCCTACGATGACAACCTCAGGTCAGGGGAGCCCAGCGTTGTGAGTCACAGCCAGCCCAGGCCTCGCCTGCTCATCTAGGCTGCAGAAGCCCCTTCGTTCACGGCCAGCGCTGCAGCCATTCTCGCTGACACTTACCTGTTTGGCCGCGTCTGCGTTCTTTCTCTTGCCACAATTGTGTCCGCCAGCTTTCATGACTACGCGCCTCTTCAGAAATTAAACATTGATAAACGTTTTAGGGACAAAGAGGAAAGCTGTTTAGAGCTGACACGAAATTCTCTCGTTTCCTTAAAGCTTGTTTGTGGGGAATGAAAGCTACAATTACTTTAACGTGATCATGGGCTTTCACAGCAACGCTGAATGCACAATTACTCCTGGCTTTGGGACTGAGTTTGAAAAGAGAGACACACAAAGGTAATCAACCGGGCGTCTCTGGCAGACAAAAGGAGAATGATTCAGGAAGGACCAGGGGCAGAGGAAATGGCTGCAGAAAACCCGCCTCTGCAGAATGCGCACGCTGCACTGGAACCATTATTAGACCTTTCCCTTCTTCACGATTAAATAGTAATCAATTTGCAAATGATCAGTCAGATCTGCTGGCCCTAACATTAGATGTCCACCTTCTCAATCAGGAACATGACAGGATTTGATTGGGTTTTAATCATGGAATCAGCCTCCTGAACAAAAGAACTAACGGGGGGAGGGGCCTGCTGGGGGTGAGAGGAAATGCCCAACATGGTCTCAGGCACCTCCTTTAGCTTTGAGAAGCCTCAGGCAGGTCGCTTATTTTTCCTGGAAAATTTGGAGATGATCATCTCTAGAAGTCATCACGTGATTATGTAAAGTTAAATAACAAAATACAGTAACATCTCGTAGCAGCACAAGTCTGTTTCATGGGTTGACCGGAGTGATGTCAAAGGACCTTCAGCGTTAAAGCCGGGTGGAGTAAGGCTTTCTCCACACTGCCACCTCCTGGCCGTGCGGCTCTACACACGCCTCTTAGCGCTCCCTCTTCAGTGAAGAGAGTGGGTTTTCGCATTTGGGGGAAAAGGTGCACTGCTTGGGTAATGGATTTTGGCTGGAGAAGTGCTTTCCAGAGTTTCCTGATGATAGAAATCACTGGGAGCTTTTGTTGATCATAGGAGTTCGTCAATCCCCTCCCTTAGGGTGAGAGCTAGAGGCTGCAAACCCTAGACAAGAAGGGCGTGGACAAGATTTCTGGATAATGTGATTCCGGCCCGATTCTGAAAGCTGGTAGACCTTCTGGAGAGGTGGTTTATACAAAGGCATTTTTAAGTAGAGGGAACGGATGGACCTGCTCACAGAGAAGGGTGTCTGCAGAAGGCTGTGAGGCTGGAGTGGTCAGAATGTAAACTGAAAATAAGAAATGGGCACCAGCGTGGAACTCCACATACCTGGCATAAAAATGTGAACACATACAGTTCTTACAACTATGCAAATCAGAAAAGAGACAGCCTTCCTTGGGACCACTGCATATGCTAAACTTTTGTATAATTTGTGAGGCAATAGACTGTATTTTTCCGTGTATAAGACGCCCCCATGTATAAGACAACCCTTACTTTTCTAACCCAACATTAAGAAGTCAATACGGGGGTTGCTCCCATGTATAAGACGACCCCTAATTTTGGGTCCAACAATTGTAGATGAAAGTGTCGTCTTATACACGGAAAAGTACGGTAGTCAGATGAGGGATAAGCCATTTCATCACGTCTGCAGTCACATTCTGCCACGTATACCGAGTCGCATTTCTGTATGCATGCTCGTTCTCCACACTTTTTAGAAGAAAGCCCATGCGGCAACGCCGTGCCTCCACGAGTGGGTCATGAATCTGAATATTCTGAGCTCACCGATGCCGCTTCCCACCTGCCTCCTGAAAGGCTGCCCTGGTGCACAGGGTGACTCTAAATGGTCTCTGTTCTTCTCTAAATAGACTGCCCCGGTCTGCCGCCTGAAGCCACAGAACCAGCCTTCAGTAAACAGTACAAGAATCTATTTTGTTAGTGATTTACCTACGGCGATCCATCCCCTGCTTTCTTATTTAACTTCCACATCAAATTTAAATGTTTTATATTTATTTTTCACCCGTCATCATAAGCCTGGGGCCAATGAATGAATCTTGAGTAAAAGAATAAATGAGCTGGACTCACTCTGGAACCTAATTCATTTCCTGTAAGCAAGTGGGGAGCCGAGGCAATTAACTGTTTCATACCAGTAGGATCTCTCATATTGCACAGGTCTGCTCGCCATTAAAATGAATTTGAGGACAAGAGCAATTATCAATGCATTATTTGTTGTTTTTGTCTCCCCTTTTCAGACTTATTCCCTATGGAAATGTTTTAGAAAGTATACTGTGATGGAGTGTTGAATTATCCCAGAAGACCTCAGCTGGTAGATTTTAATATCTCCTGAATAGTCTGCCTGCCTTTAAAATGGTCTTTCTCTCGTTTAAATAGACTTTATTTTTTTTTAGAGCAGTTTTAGGGTCATGGCAAAATGGAGCAAAAGGTTCAGAGGTTTCCTATTATCCACTGCCCCATATGTACACAGACCCCCTTGATATAACCTTCCCCCGAGTATGACATTTATTACAACTGATCAACTTATTTTGACACAGAATCATCCCAAGTCTGTAGTTTATAAGAGTTCCCTCCTGGTATCGTAACAAATGCATAATGACACGTATCCAGCACTATAGTGCCCTCCAGAGTATATTCACTGCTCTGAAATTGCTCTATGCTCCATCTATTCATCCAACCCTTCCCTCGAACTCTTGGCAACCACTGATCTACTATCTCCATAGTTTGGGCTTTTTCAAATGTCACTTAGTTGGAATCATACAATATGTGTCCTTTCCACTGTGGCTTCTTTCGCTTAGCAATATGTATTTAAGTTTCTTCCATGACTTTTCATGGTTTGATAGCTCATTTCCTTTTAGCAATGACTAACATTCCATTAAATTTGTGCTTTTTCAACAATGATTTTAGATAGGTACAGGGACACAGCATTACACAAATATTGAATTATGCAAGAGTAAGTTATTTCTATTTTTAAGTTGCATTTAACATTTTTCTGAGTACAACGAAGTAGATTTTCAGCAAATACGACTCCTGCTGGCTTACTGTTTCCCATAATGAAGCAAAGTTCCACTTTAACATAATACAAGTATAAGTAAAAACAATGAATTCTTGTAAATTAACAGTATAAACATATTTAAAAGGGTTGAAGTTCACATAAATTTAGTAACATTAGAGGTTCACAGGATTGCAGCAGAATTATAAGGTCATATTCTAACAATGGTGGTTTAGGTAACTCCACCGCCATGATGGCTTTTGGAAACCCAATTTTTATTATGACCATGCTCTTCTCACTTGACTGAAACCCCATCTTAGAACAAGGACTTGGGGCATTTTCTTTTCTCATCTTCATTAAATTCACCAGCAAGTCGTACCTCTAAAACATGTTCAATCTGGGCGATTCACTCATTTTCTACCATGTGCTACCTAAATAGCAGCTGGTCTTCTAAAGCCCGTCTTCCTCTGCTCTTCTCACTCACCCAACCCCGTGCTGAGCAGCCGGCATGGTCTTCCCAAACAAGTAGCATCAGCTCCTCTAAATTATTAGCTGATGGTAACTTGCGAGCATGCGGCGATTGGTAGCTCTACTGAAAACCCTCCGAACTAAGAGCCTGGGGTGGGGGAGGCGGATGACGGAGAGTCTATGTTCCAGCCTCAGAAGCCCTCTATGCTCAAGATCCCAGCTATGTCCCTGGCGTCACTTCCTTCCCGCCTCCCCATTGCCAGCCAGGCTGTCTGCTTTGGCTGCCAGGAAACGTCAAGTTCATTTCCAGCCTAGTAACTTTGCACTAGTTGACCTTTCTGGCTGGAACGTGCTCCCATTCACCCACCCATTTCACCTCCAGTCCTTAGACACCACCAATCGGCATACAGTCCCTCAGATCTGAGTTTCAGAGGCCAGTGAACCACACCATGAAAATATAACACGTGCTATTTAAATTGTTGACTTAGCTCTCGTTGTGAAATGATTTTTTTTTTTTTTTTTACTGTTCAATGTATTGGGGTGACATTGGTTAGTAAAAATTGCATAGGTTCCAGGTGTGTAATTCTATAGTACCTCATCTGTGCATTGTATTATGTCATCACCACCCAGAGTCAGCTTTCTTTCCATCACGTGTATCTAGCTCCCCATCCTTCCTCTCTCACTCCCCTCCCCACTTAGCCTCAGGCAACCACTAAACATTCAGTTTTATAGCGGCATATGAGTGAGGTCAGAGGGTCTTGGCTTTTTCTGTCTGTCTGACTTCGCTTAGCATGATGGTCTCAAGTTCCATCCACAGGGCGGGATTTCATCCTTGCGTGTAGCTGAGTAGTATTCCGTTGTACGTCCATACCACAGCTTTTTTTTATCCAGTCATCTATCAAAGGACACTTCGGTTGTTTCCATGACTTGGCCACCGTGACTAGCTCTATCAGGTTATCCAATTTGGGGGTTAGATACCCCGAGGAATAATTTGTGTTTATACCTACTTCTCTTCAGTTGTCCCCACTGGCGTACAGCTCTGTGAGGCACGTCCCTGTTGCACCCGCACACTGCTTTATACCCGACCCAGAGCCGAGCTGGGCCCACGGAGCACAGTGCGCAGAACGCAGGAGCCGGCTGAAGATGGTCAGCTGTCCAACGCCTCGCTCTGCACCGGCCTCAGGCCCACAGGGGCTTCTTCTTCCGCTTGCTTCCCTCTTTCCCATTCCCTCCCTCCCGTCCTGGAGTGTCGTTTTCTGCTTGCGTATCACTTACTGCTCCTTGAAAAGACTAGGGTGTTTTTGAAGGTCTCCTGCTAGGACAATAGATCTGTCACTCTGCCGATATCCTAACAGTGTCCCTCTGCATTCTCAAGAGCAGAGAACTTGTGACCCGAGACAGGTGTAGCTTGGCCCACTTTCAGGCTGTCATGGGATTGTGTACATTTTTGATCACTGCCTTTACTACACCATACATAATGAAAGGCTAAGTATATGCGTTATGCATATATGTATATCTATAACTTTAGCTTTACATATTGAAATAATTTTAGACTTAAAAGAATTACGAAAGTACTATAAGGAGTTACCGTCAATGCTTCACCCAGCTTCCGAAGTTAGTATCTTGTGTGTGAGCAAATGATCATGATCACAGCCAGACACGCATCATCAATACAAGAAATACATCTACTCATCTGTCATTCACATTTTCAAGATTGTATTCCTGTTCTATGTCACCTTCTGCCTTTTTTAGTATCCAAAGCAAGCCTGTCTGGCTTGTGCAGAAATCTCACGAGCTCTCATCTTTCTAATGCCTGGAGCAGAGCCAGCCCTATCATGCCTTCTCCACACCTCCTCTTCTCCAGACCCATGCCACCTGTCATCGCTGGTCCCCGAGTGAGGGGGCCCCTCCACTGCAGGACCCTCAGGCTCTTCCTGCTTCCACACCAGGGCTAGGACGATGCGAAGAAGGACAAGGACAGCGTGCAGGAAGTGCCCCTCCTTCTGTGTCATCCTCCCACACGGCATCTCGGGCTGCGATCCTCTGTCTTAAGCCTTGAAGTCATGTTGTCCCATGAGAGAGTCTTCCCCCCAGAGGACAGACAGACTGAAGCAGCGAGGACAGGGGCTCAAGGCTTCCGTGCAGTCTAAGGGGAGCTCGGCGAAGCCACCACGTCCTACGGCTGATTGGCCGACGAAGGCTTCCCACGACTCCCAGAAGTGAGTCTGCCCACGTCGCGGGTGGGGAGCATGAGGCGTGTGACGTGAGTGAAACGGCAGCTGTCGCAGCAGGGCCCTCGGTCAGTTACATCCGGGGAGTAGAAGACGCCCGGCACGGTCTCTGTAGGCAACATGACCACCTGCCTTTTCCTAAAGAATGAAATCGTTGGCATTGCCCTGGTGCTCAATAAATGGTTTTGTTTTTCTCCTTCAGAGGGTGAGCTAGGAAAAATAACGCAGTCATAAGACCCCTTCCTGCCCTCAAGCAGGTAACTGACAGCAGGTTGACACATCTCCTGGTGCATTTAGAAAGGAGAGACAGCTGCCTCCCACTACGGAGGGCACGGGAATGATCAGCGGCCACGAAGAGCACCCCAAACACGTCGGAAAACAGTACACGTGGGTGATTTGTGGCCACTTTGGCTTTGGTTGGGTGAGATCTGATGAGACAAGATTGGAGGAAATTACACCCTGACAATATGTCTACCAGCCTTGGGCCTGTTAGTCTCAGGAGGAGATGTTCATGGATTTTCAAATGTATCAAGATGTTAAGAAGGGATATCTGATATATTCACATACGTAAGGATATATCTCTCTATAGCCTATAGAAGAAGAAGCCAATTTTCAACGACTTTCAGATAGTTGTAGGGAAACATGGGGATGAGATCACATCAAGTGTGTTGTTTGTCACCATGATTTGAAGTCATAAGCACCTATCCGAAAAATCCAAAAGTACTTAAATCTCCAAGTATGTACTTTCTGGATAGCTAAAATGAAAAGCAATAAACTTCAAACTGTAAAAGAACCAAGGAAGGCCTTCAAAGCACATTTTATCTAAGCCGAATTCCATTTCTCAAAGCATGAGATGAGGTGATGATCAGCACTCACAGCCAAGAGAAGGGACACAACATGCACGGCTAGTCTCTTCTCACAACTGCATCATGGTGGTAACTGTCCTCAGGTTGTCAGCTGGCTAAGCTGGTGGCTTCTCTTTCTGAGCTAAAGGTTCTGGAGGCTTCCTCTCTCCCTGGAGCCCCTTTCTCACATAGGGCCTTGCCCCTGGATGTCACCAGGGCCACCTCAGCTCTGCGACATACTCTATCCGGGGGTAAGCTGCGCCTTCCTTACGCTCCACTGCTGCAACTGCGAGTCACGCGCGAGCAGGCCTGGCTGCACTTGTGCCACGATGAACATCATCGAACCCCGCCGGCTTTCTGTGTGACCTTCTGTTCAGTGATTTAGTGGGGAGACCCCGGGGACTTGTTTCAGCCTCCGGTCGGAAGGAATTACGCGGCCCTGAGGGATGGTGGGCCGCGTGGACGAGTGTTCTCTCAGGTCCCAGGCTGTTTACATCATGAATCCGACCACAGCGAACCACCAACTCAGATGGAAACGGCCATAAAAATCAATCATTCCCAACGTTCGAGAAACCCAAAGCTTAGTAATTGTACACGCCATTATTCACGGAATATACAAAAGTCTGCTTCTGCATAAATCAGTTTGGTTGTAGGTGCCAGTTCTTGGGGGAAAAAGAGGCAGATATATTTTAGGAAATGACAGTGTCGTTGCTTAGAGGACTGAAGAACGGTAACTTAGAGTGCTGGAAGAAAGGAAGGCAGCATGTGAAGCCGTTCACTCAGTCCACAGTCCCAGGTCCCACCCGGGCTGGGCATAGGGGGAAAGGTGGCTAGAAGCCTCAGCAACCCTCCTGGATTCGGGTGTCTCCGTCTCAGGACACAGGACCGACAGGGGCTGAGCAGAAGGCCTGGCGTGACAGGGACCCCAGCATGAAGACACTACAATGGTGGGAAGGCTATGCTGCTGGCAGGCACGCACAGAATGACTTGTTTAAGAGGTTCAGTCCTGAGTGTTTATGAAAACCACTTTCGCTAGAGTTAGTATTAATAACAACAGCGCGCATATATTCCTTTTAAGCGGGCCTGGCTCCCTCTCACTCATTTTCAGTTTCTCATTCACACACCCATGGATAGGCTGCTGAAACCAGAGTTCCAAGCTCTAGAACAGGCCGTTGGCCAACGTGACACAGACTGTCAGGGACCCCGGGTGACTGGCACGGAGTGTGCCTGCCAACCCTGACATACTGTCTGACTGTGAAAGGCGTTTAGCTCCGATCCGCCTCTGATCCAGCTGTCACTAAAACAGCGCAGTTTACAAGAGGAGCCATTTCGTTGGATTGACCACTGAATACAAGGAAAAGATTTATTGAGATTGTTAGACTGGCCCTACACGCTAACGAAGTACATTTACTGTATTTCCTGACCGAAAACCAGCGGAGTAATGGTTCTTTTTCATACTTTTACTATCCAAAAAATGTAGATGGTACACGGTAGGTAGGCAGGTAGGTAGATAGATAGATAGATGATAGATAATAGAAACCAGGCCCTTGTGCTAAATGGAAGGAGTCCTTATGGCAAAGCACATGGGTCCCACTGGATGGGACAGTGTGTGCTGTTGTGGGAGATAAGACCCAGTTCCCCTTTTGCCAGAGAGACTGAAAAGAATTCAGCAAGAACTGAGTTAACAGGCTGCGAATTGGGAAACGCTAGGCGCCCATCTGGATGGTGGAATGTTAATCACAGACAGTGAGAAGCACCATTTCCTCAAACTTGTCAATGAGAATGGAATCTCACATTTGCAGTAATTAGATCCTCTTTATTGAGAAGAAAGGGAAAGAGAGGGGGAGGAAGGGAGAGAGTCAATTAGGAATTAGAAGCTTCTCTTGCTGACAAATACCAGTGGCTTTCAGCTTGCTTTGCTGGAATAATCATTGGAGTGTCCAACTAAACGAGTAGAGAGCTACCTTTTGATTCTTGCCTGAAGGAAAACTGTTTTGTTTTGTTTTTCTACACAAGCACATTTGTAAGCTTTAAAAAAAAAAAAGCAATAAACAAAACCCCCAGCTTGTGTCAATTTAGGAGCAAGAAGACCCAGCTCCTTGAAGTCAGCTCCGCTGTATGGACTTGGGAGTCTGGCTCCTCTCTAGGATTTAATCATAGTCTTTGAGGTCCTGCTGTGTCACACTGTGTCACACTGAACCCCTTTGACTGGGCACCCCGGCCCTGGGGGGAAGCAGGCCAGGACTCCAGGTACGGGGGCTGGGGTCTGAGCGCGTGACCAGAAGCGCGATGAGTCAGATCTGGGCACCCGCATCCTGCAGCTTCATCTAAAATGAACGTGTGGATCATGTTCCGAAAGGGGTGGCCACAGGCAGACCTGAAAGAGACCCATTCCTGGAGCTTGGACAAGGGAAGGGGCAGGTGGCCTGAGCGAGGAGGCTAGCTGCCAGGTGACTAGAAGTTAGGGTCCACCCACGTGAACGCCTGCCACACCTGCACCCTTAGTTATCGAGACCTGTCTTGCACGCCTCTGTGACAGGAGACACAGCCACTCAGGTCATCAGATGTCACAACCTCACACGAGTCTGCACCTTACCGGGTGCATCCTGAGCTGGGAACTAGAAGCCACTCTTCGCTAAGGTGTGGTCTTGGTGCTTATAGGCCATCAAGTCATCAGCACAATCTCTCTGCAGACAGAGCCGAACACTAATGCAGGGCCCACGATCATTTGCACATTTAAACCAGAGTCAGACAACGCACCGTGCGCTCTCTATTCTAAAAGCATACAAGGCTGCGGCTGTGGATATGCATGTGTCAAGGTCAGACTCTAGCTAGCCTGTCATCTGTGTGTGTGTGAGTCTGTGTGTGAGAGGGGCCGTATGCTTGAGTGCACGTGCCTTCCAGTGCTTTCAACGTGTGAGCTCTCAATGGTGGGTGCATTCATTTCTGTCTTGATTGGAAGCTAAAGTGGGCTATTTAGGTAAATAGCAGGGAACAAAACATATGTTTGTCTTTTAAGCTTTCATTAATCATTTCTCATGGCTTTCTAAGAGATGTCAGGGATTGAGTAAGATTTACTGTAACACGAATCAGTTAATATGGCTTTTTCCTTACTAAACCGTAGAATGACATACTTGGGAGGTCAATCATTGCACACGCATGTGTCCACACAGACACACATACAGAAACGTGGTTATATTAACACATTAACATATCTAAATATAAACATAAGTGAATATATATACTTATGTCTATTATCAAAAAGCATTGAGTAGTTACCATGAATGACACACTAAGCCTGCTTATATATATATGCACATGCATAGACACTGATGAATAAATGACAAATTTTAAACTTGAGGTGATGCAATGGTTTCAGGGAAGTACAATACGCATACTCACAAGCTCTCCAACAGTCTAAAGTCAAACATAAGAAATAGTTCCAAATCAAGTGTGAAAGGCTTTAGGGTCATCAGCATTTTATATAATGAAAACCCCTGGGATTCGTGGCACCCATGGGTCGAGTCTTCATGAGGCTTACCATCCCCTGAGGAACTCTGAGGCCCCGGCACTGACGAAGGGAAAAACGAGACAGAAGGCCAGAGCGGAGCTGTGTGCTAAGCCCCCCTCAGCAGATCCAGACTCAGCACGTAACCAATTGCAGTTTCAGCCTCTCCCACGAGTGTGACCGTCAGTGGGCCCATCTGGAAGTCCTTGGTCAGCACTAGGGAGGCCATCTGCAGGGTGGGCACTGCCCTTCTCCTGAAGGGAGGCGACCTTGCTTGGAACAATGCAGCCTTGGTTAGAGACTCCCTCCTTCCGCCCTCTGCCTGTAGAAGCATTGCACTCTGTGCTGCTCCACAGAGCTCCTTTCTACTACATGGGGTGTCGCCCAGCTCAGGAATCGCTGAATAAAACGAATTAGGTCTTCAAATGGGCTCAGTTGAATTTTGTTTTTTAATAGTCTAGATCAGGGGTGTCAAGCTCAATGAAAACACGGGCCATTTGCTGCAACAGGCAAGATGCACGCGGGCCACATCACATTGACAAACGTCGCCGGAGCTGAGTCAGCGCGTTTAAACGCCCCCAGGCCCCCAGGACAGGCACTGGGCCACGTGGATACTCGTCTTCAGTAGTTAAAGGGTTCACGAGGGAACTGTGTGTACGGTATCGCCTCGATCTCCCCTAAGCGCTATTTTCTTCATAACCATTTTCTCTAATTTCATTTTATTTCAGAGCATCGTGGGCCACAAAAAATGACCTCGGGGGCCGCATGCGCCAGTTTGACAGCCCTGCTCTAGGTAGTCAAAGGACAGGCGCAAGCTGTTCTGGGACCTCAGGCTCACGTTGCCGTTAGCTCAAACCGTCCACATAGCACAGAGGCCCATACTGGGGTAACGTGTTCTGAACCCCACAACACACTCAAACAGGCTGAAGGGACAGATGTGGCCCGCGGGCCACAGCTCCTTGGTGCTGGGTTTAGGAGTAAGGAATCGGAAGTCCTTCAGAACTGGGTTCAGGTCCTGGTTCTGCAGCACCTTCAGTGATGTGACCAAAGGGGTTTACTTCCCCTCCTCACGTGGTTTTTCTTGCCACACACAGAGGCTGAGCCAGTCAGGGAATTAAACTCGAAAAGGACCTAGAGGTGACCACAACCTGTTATTTTATGATTGAAAGTGAACATTCTTCCTTCGCTTCTCCATGTTCCTCCCTCCGTAGGGATGTATAAAACTAGGGGAAGAACATGACTGATTTCAAGTTTCCCCTGAGGATTAAATAAAATTGCTTTGACAGCTCTAATATGCAGTGAGTTCAAAACGTAAGCTTTTAAAAAAACATCAGCATTTACTGAATGTCCACAGTCGTACATGGCTTTGTACTTGGTACACAGTAGACAGTGCTCAGTGCAGACGCTGCACTAAGATTTTTAACCTGCATAAACTCACCGAGTCCCCACACCATCCCCATCAAGTGAGACAACTCTCTCCACGTCAGGGACTGAAAACTGGTATCTGCAATGTTGGGGTACTTGCCCAAGCCCAAGAGTTGGGGAGCACTACAGCCGGATTTCACAACCAGGAAATCTGACTTCAGAACCTTTGTCCTTAGCCACATTTTAAAAACCAGAGAAGTTTTTTTTTAATCTGAACCCAGACAGACATGAACTTGAACTCTGGATCCGCTGGAACATGGTATGTTACGTTATCCTGTCTATTTAATTGTTCTGATCCTCGTTCCCAAAGTGCAAACCCATGACAATGATCCCCCATCCCTACTGAATGGGATCAGACCAGAGTCAGAGGTGACTGCAAAAAGCCGCGTGCGCTCCCAACTTCCAGGGTGCTGACGATGCAGGACGCAGCCCACCTGCTCCGAGCCAGCTCCCTGAGGAGAGCGCACACTGTGTACGTAACCGTAGCGAGGCCTGCAACTCCACAGGACCTCTCGGAGCACCTGCAACAGCGCCTTTCTTAGCAGAACCCACCACGGATGTGTTTACATCAAGCAACCAATTGGTAAGAACGAAAACGGTCACAGATTCATCGTTTGAAGAAGCCTGAACATGCTATGCATTGCTGTTTATAAATATGGAACACATTTATTCCAAGGGGAATTCACGGCCAGAGAGAGCAAAAGACTGGATGAGGAACAGGCCGCTAATCACATATTCAAAGCTCCTCATTTCTGAAATCACACCATTTAGCCACTTCACTTGAGGATGCCTGTTAAGATGGTTCCTTTGAAGCCTCAAAGCTGCTTTCCGTGAGCACTAGGAATAAGCTCCAATGCTGGCGTGCACACAGCAAGCCTCCAAAAGTCGTGGGATCCTCGAAGAGGTAGTTTCGTCTCTTTTGGTTTGTAACAGACGTCTCCCGGGCATAAAACTGATACTCAGCTGAGCTTACTTTCAGCGCTGTTTTCTTGGAGTTAATGGAGACAGATTGTTGAGGCTTAGTGACCCTGAATAAAATTGGATTTAATGAAAATAAAAAAACATGCAAGATCCTTTATCTTTATGCATAGTTGGTATTTCTTTAATACTAATCTGTGCTCTGTTCCGAGATGTAACTGCCTGTCTCCATAACATTACTTTCGTCATGTAAGTCAATGACATCACAATTGTAAATAAAATAGAAATACTTTTGGATCAGGTCTATTTTCCAAGAGAACAAAGAGACTTGATTTCACTTGAAATTATTGTAATAATGGCATTATTATTATTATTATTATTTAAGACTCCAAATGACTCCCACTTCTAATTGTTGCAAGTCCAACAAGAATTGCTCTATGAGCAACTCAAAAATTATGAGATCTAGTATCTAAGTATACATTGTTTGTTAGCAGACACACACACACACACATTTTTTTTTTTTTTCTTGAAAGATGAAAAGACAATGATTTCGCTTCATCGGAGGCCTCCCGCATCATGAGGCTTTCATTGGCTACTCAGTGGCGGGTTTTCAAAGCTTAATTATAGGCACATTCAGTTCATTGTTTCCATGTAGAACAGGACAAGGAAACACAATTAGCTGCATATTGTAATTAACCTTTGTGGTCGGCATGCTTTTCTGTATTTGAAGGACTAGCCGGAGACCATGAAATCCTTTGTGTTACAAAGAGTGAGTCCCGGGACTGTCAGCCTGAATAATCAAGGTAATTTATTCTGACAAGGAAAGTGCATTGCTTTCCATATGCAGATGACCCAGATAGGGAGTAATTTAGATATGAAATATAAACGACAGATAAATGATATTTACTTATGACTTCACTTCCTTTCTTCTCCGTGCCTTTGTCTCTCTCTCTCTTCCTTCCCCCTTTGCTCCCTTCCTTTCGTCTGCCCTACAATCCAGGTTTGTGATAAGATACCAGCATATCAAGGTGACTTCTTCTTGGTAGTTAGTAGATTTGTAGCAACCAGCCACAAATTTAAAACTGCAAATATCTCCTCATCCAAAAAAGTATTAAAAAACTTTTTTTTAGAGAGTTCTTATTAACCGCTGAGACGCTGAATAAAGTGGTGCATGTCTAAGCCACTCTAGAGATAGACTGGCACACCGTCGTTGAAATTCTGAAATGCTGACCTCACCAGGTTGTAAATGTGTGGCTATGGACAAACTAGATAAAGCTGT
The DNA here is from genome assembly GCA_004027555.1 of Craseonycteris thonglongyai. Lineage (NCBI taxonomy): Eukaryota > Metazoa > Chordata > Mammalia > Chiroptera > Craseonycteridae > Craseonycteris > Craseonycteris thonglongyai. The sequence goes on along the minus strand of PVKE010000029.1, from coordinate 30,989 downwards.
AAGACTCTTAGTGGAGGCTTTGCAGACCCGGAGGTGTAAGGTCCATTTGATGTGAACCTTGAGAAGGAATTTATCTGCTGAGATAAACTCCCCATGGTCAACTTAGGGCCCGAATTCCATGAACAGTCCAAGCCCAGTGGCCCTTTGCTGAGGGGCTCCTCACGTCCTCTGTGTACCTGGAAGAACCTCAGACTAAACCCTCAGCTTCCAGCGTGGTGTCCCCACTTGTTGACCCCATCAGGGTCAACCCAGGGACGTCCTGGTTTCTCTTCCTGCCAGCAGACTGGGACCTGCCCGGTCCAGTCAGAACCGCACCGGTCTTGGATACCTCATTTGCATAAACGGACCTCATCGAGAACCTGGGAGGGAACTTCCGCTACACACGACAGCCTCCCCTTGGTCTCAGTGGAACACAATGTGAGTTGCACCTGACGTCGTCTCTCCTGGGCTGTGGCTCCTTCTTGCGCACGTGCCTTTCATTCTCTATCACAGACTGCAATGAATTTTGGTTGACAGCTGGCTTTGTTTTTTTCATTGTAAAAGTGGGTTTCTAAACTGCAGGAGAGTAAAACTTTCCCCTTCTTTCCTTTGAGGTTCTTTGGCTTGTCTAATAATTAAACTGGCATAAGACAGATTCACAGGGGGGAAATATAAGTCTGTATGCATGAAACCCCGAAGATGCGAGGCTCTGTGGCCATCAGGTAATTGAGGCTTACATGCCATCCTGAGCTAAGGAGACGGGGGTGGGAGACTGGGACATCAATGGGAGGACGACGATTCATAGGAAGATGATGGTAAACAGAGGTGTGCCGTGCCCTGCAGATAAGTCTCTCTGATGTAAAAACACACCTCCGGTGTTTGCTTCTCTGACATAAAGGGGACTGGGCATCTCAAAGAGGAACGTAGGAACTTTCCTTCTTCATCTTTCTAGGCTTTCCAATCAGAGTCAAGTTTAGGTGGTTCCTATGGGCTGTCGTCTTGTTTTTGACCCTCTATTGGACACACACACACACACACATGCACACACACAGGAAAACTAGAAACCCAAGTCCCTAAGGAAACCGAGGTCATAGTACCGACTGCCCAAAACATAACTCCGGAAAAGAAGCACGGAGCTGAGCCATGCCGGCTTCCCTTCCGTGTTTACTCATCACGCCCTCCTCCTCCCACGAGAGGGCGCGCTCTCCACCGCTGTGACTTCTGTCAGGTGGTAGACACTGCCTCCTAACCTCTAGATTACCTTGAACCAGGACTCAGAACACACAATCTCATCCGTGGCTAAACACTCATAAAACACTAGAAATCGAGATTGTTCCTGAAAACCTAGATCACATGCTCATTGCATCTCATCACAGAATCGCATGTCACATTGACACGTGTGGCCACCTGGCTTTGTCCTGTGCTTGCCTCGTGCCCAGCCTCCATGAGCACTCTCCATGCTGCTGAGTCTCTGACAGGCGTCTCCCTGCACACGGAAGGGCACCCAATCCTTTGGTTCCACACACTTGGCATGAAGGACTTAGCACCAAGTAGGTCTGCGGATAAAGGGGAGCCGGAAGCTGAAATGAATAGCTCTCATCTCATTCCTGCGATACAGCTGCTGAAGGTCACTCGGCTTCTCTGTTCTCTTGGGATCGCCAGGCCCCAGCACAGGCGTCAGCGAGTCCTGCCCAAGCCTCCTGCCAGCCCATGCTCACCTGTGAGTGAGTCCCGCCCAGAACTGTCCTGAGACCCAGACATTTCCCTTGAATAATTAATGCTGGTTAATAATAAGCTGCTCTGCAATTTGAAGCACAAGATAGATGTGATGCATAAACAGGGGGGAATCTCAGCAGAGAAATGGAAACTATAGAAAAAAAGAACCAAATGGAAAGTGCCCTAAAAATAAATAAATAGAAAAATAAAAATAAAAAAAAAGGCTGTTTTGTTCTTGCAGGCTTATTTTGAGGATTATATGAGAAAATGGGCCTGGCAGAATGTTTAAAATGTAGAGAGTAACCTAACTAATAACAACATCACAATCACCATTACATGGTGCTTTGTAGCATAAGCAGAGTTCAGAACCTAAAGAATAAGCCTTCCCAGGAATCAGCAGTAGAAAGAAGATGGCTGGTTGACTCTGAATTAAGCCACAAGGAGCCAAGTCGTTCTGTACTTACATTATCTCCAGAAGGTACGGTCTGTGAGAACCAATGGGCCAGCTGGACCCTGTACCTACTGCGTCACCAAAGCTTTACGCCTCATTGGAGACCCGCCAGTGACCACCTCACTGAAGGCGGTTGGAAATATCAGAACAGTCATTATCGCTGTAATGTGCCTTCACGTTTAATAGCTCCCAGCATGAAGGATGGCTGGCTTTTCGGAGAGCCATCCATCCAAGAGTGGGGTCACCACTCCCGCGGTAGCCCAAACCCCACGGACTCTGTCCCTGCCACGGCCTCAGATGAAATTGGGCACGGTGGGTGGGGTGTTTTCATCAGAACACACAGGCCAAGCAACCACTGCCTAGCGAATGACTCCTCCTCCCCACCTGGCGTCCTTCAGCGAGGTCATCTGGAAGTCACCAAGCTCCGTAGTACTGATCGTAAATGACAGCCCTGGCAATAATACTAAGAAAAACAGAAAGTATTCACGTGTCTCAGGCTCTCCGCTAGGAGTTTCACATTTGCTATTTTTAATCCTTAAAACAACACGATGATTTCATTATACTTACATGGGATGTGAAGGACGAATATGCCACCCTTTTTGGATTACAGAACACAGTCCTATCTTTTCAGTCACTTTTTTGGAGTGATTCTGTTTGATGGAGTGACCCTTACGTCCTCTTATTAGCAGACAAGGGCGTGAGCCAGGGGCAGAGGTCACAGTGGTGGGCAGCCTCGGAAGCAGAGTCAGAAACGTGCTTTCCTCCAGCTCTAGCTGGTTTTCTTGGTTTTTGTTTTGTTCAAATTGTTCATTACTCTGCATTTTTAAGGGTCTCGTTTCCTCTCTAAAGCCGTTTTCTCCCTTGGAAATGATGCACTCCCTTCCTGAATACGTGCTCCGAGACGTTTTCCCTCTACGGCAGGCAGCGCCTCCATCCCTGGCTGCTCTGTGGTCACCCCACACCCCCATAATCCAGACTCAGGCTTCTGCACGGACGCTCCACGGACCGCCAAGGCCACCTGGGAGACCCAGGATTCTTTGTGACCCCCTCCCATCTGAAAAAGAAGCAACAGGCATGTTTTTCGTCTCGTTTGCTTTTCCGGGGCTTCACAGCTTTCTACTGCAACCTAACTGACGCCTAGAGCCATAGTGACAGGGAAAGGCGAGCGGAGAGCCGGGGCTGCGGGCTCCCTTCACTGCCCTTCCCAGGCCAGAGTCCTCGTTCCGCAGGTGCTTGTAACCACGGGACTCTTGCTCTGTTCTCTGGATCCCAGGAAGGGGTTCCCCAACATCCCTCCTCCCACCCAACAGTGTCTCTTCCATATTTAAGACATATTTTTTTCTATAATTCAGGTGGAAATGCCCATCTTATCTCAGATCAGTTCGGTGCAGCGCAAGGTTATTGACCAAACATGACACTGGAGGGCTGATGCGTGAAGACGCCTTCGTCCCTCACACTGGACCACAATTGCCGTGGCCGCAGGGGGTCGGCTTTCATAAACCGCAGTGACAAATGCCATCATGATCCCAACAATGGGCGATCTGGAGGGAGCCATGGAAACCAAATGCGGCTCTGTAAGCAGGTGGGCAACCCTCATCCCAGGGTGGGGGGCTAAGGGGGTCTCAGACACCTCCCCACCCCCACAGGAGCCCTGTGCGAGCCATTCAGCACACACCTGCTGAAAGCGGACAGGTTTAATCTCAGGACCTTACGAACAGATTTGTGTTCAGGGATTCGCAGGGGCAGCCCTGCGACAGTGGTGACACTGGTTCCTGGTGACACTTCTAGGAACCTGTGTCCATGGGTTCTGGTGACCCACAGGACACAAGGAGGCACCACGGGAACAGACAGATCGGCTCCTGGGCTTGCTGGGTCCTCTCTGCTCAGAAACGCCTTATCAAACCCTCTAACATCTGTAATTGGGCTAATTAATCTCTCTCAGCATATGATCCCATTTGCAGGCTTTAACAGCATTTAATAATTGAAGCTTTTTCATAATTATCCGGAGTTAATCACTGCATTTTGGGCTAAACATCCTGTATCAGATATCATTCCAAGTTGGGAAGACGTTGGCTATATGGGAAAATAATGGCAGGAGAGTGTCCTGCTCACTAGATAAGAAGCTAAGGAACCACCATGCTGACAAGCGTCAGTCTCCCACTGACGTCCCCTGGGGGCCTACACTTCTAATTAACGCAAGCCGAGGTCAGAGAAGCTCGGTGCTGAAATATCTTAATATTTGCACAGCATTAACCTTTTCCTCCCATTTACTGCTAGCACAGGACTTCAGGTTCTATTAAAGCAGACTGGCCTTAAGGCCAGGGCAGGTGTCAGCATGCACGCTCCCAATTTCCTAGCTAGTTGTTTCAGAATAAATGTACAACCTCTCTCTCCCCATATTTCTTTTACTTTAAGACTCTCCAACAGACTCTTCCATGTCCCTGGTTTATACAGATTGGTTGTCTGTGATGTTCCGAAATGACCTGCCTGCCTGAATTCTAGAAAATCAAGAGAATTATCTAAAATAAAGATGGCCATTTTTTTTTTTGGCTTGTTTCTCTCTTGAGATGTATTTCTTTTTTTTTATTTTTTTTTTGAGATGTATTTCAATAAGGGTTTCCTCTACTTTCAAAACATAAAATAAATGAAAAATAAATAAAATCAAATAAAAAGGATGGCAGCACTACAAAACACAGTGGATGTCACAGGAGAGACGAGGGCCCAAAGAAGACAAACATCAAAGGTCTCTCTCGTCACTGATTTGTGTGTTGAAGGAGAAGGACGTGCCATGGCTTTTGAAAGGGCCACCGTGTGCTTCTTGGAGGAGAACTTCCTATTCTGGTGGATCCTGTGGAGTCCACTGTCTTCTCGAGAATAACAGACTATTTTAATGGGATCTCCATTTGGGACTGCCTTCCCAGCAGTACCCCTGGACCTGACACTGACTTCCAGTGACCGTGACTGTCACCTGTACGACTCATGATGCTCTGCGGGCCTTCTCACAGTCATCACCTCACTGACGCTCACATCATGTCCTCAGGCAACTTCCGTTTCCACATCTGACCAGATCCAGGTCACAAGATCTCAGTCATACGTAGGAGGACTCTAACAAGGGGGTGTGTTTTCCAAGTAACTTCTAAATATTGCTACACAATCACCACAGCTATCATGTTCACATTTAGTGTTGTAATAAATACATTCTCCATAAAACTTCACATAGATTATTCCTGAGATTTTCTGTGTTTCTCGTATCTATACCGTTTACCTCTGTTATAAAGAAATCATTCCAAACATCTGGATCTGTAAGACAGAGATAGGAAAGCCACCTTCCAGAACTTTGGGGAGGATTTAATGAGACGCAGTAAGGAACAAGCCAGCACACGTTTGAGTGCACAGCATGTACCCAGTAACGTTGGAGGGGATTTGTTTGTTCACTTCTCTTAAGCAGGATTCAAAATGTTACCTGGTAAAGCTAAATCACATCCTATGTTCACACAGGAACCCAGGTGCCTCTGTATTAAAATATGAGATTTAAAATATCTTCCATCTTCAGTGACCTCCATCCCTGGAAACTGAGTTAAATGAAACTCAAGGTAAATTGAAGGCTTTAAAGAGTCTCAAAATTTCTATAAAGTAGACAAATAGCAAAATGTCACCTCTGTGGGCCAAGTGGGAGGGAATCAACATAAAAAGGAGAAATATGACATTATTGGTTTTCCTTTTCAAAATCACCACTTTCAAAGTTCATTCCCATGTTTGAAACAGAGTAGAATGTTCCTTTTTCCTGAATTGAAATATAAACAACACAGACAGAAACAAATAAGCAGTGTCACTATTTCATCTATGAAAATTTTAGGTCTTATACCAGGCTCTCTTATTCCTCTTTGGAAATTGCACGGTTATTTAGCTCTGTGGCATTTTATGACTTCTTCCTTCCTTTTACAGCACACAGTGAATAATATATTTTAAATGTAGTTCCAGTGATTCATAAGACCACAGAATTACAGGAGTGAAGAGTATTGTCAGGTGTCCTACTTAGTCAATCTTCCTCCCCGCCCCCCAGGTTTCTGCTGTGGTTTGGAGGCAGCTTCACATGGGAAATTCTGACCCCATTTGTCTTCTCAGTTCTTCAGTTTCTCTTTGCAACTTCTGGAATGCAGGCACTCAGCACCTAGCTCTTTGGAGTGTGGACCACCCCTGCCACTGATCCAAACTTAGGGGTGACAGTCTAGCGACCTGGGTACGTGTCAGCCCCTCGGAGAGACTCTGAGGGTGTGGGCATCTTTATGGTGATGGAGCATTAAGGAATAAATCCGACATTTGATTACAATTCAACTGTGAGAGGTGTGTGGGGATTCTTTCCATGTATGATGTCCTTATACAGTGGATAAACCACCAGTATGTCTAGTTTGCTTGTTTTTAGGTTGTACTTATTTTTTACAATGAAATAAATATGCACTCAATTTAGGAAAATTATATGTATAATTATAAAATTATATATATATAATACAGATGATGTAATCTCAGTCACTAAGTTATATTGCTTTCTGTCTCGTTTAAACAACTTATGATTTAATCTTCTAAGTTGAGAATGAGAGAATAACTTTACTTATGGAATAATGTTGTTGTTTGGGCAACATTAAAAAGGTTACAAATGCAAAAACATGTTTTACCATGCCAGGCACAGAGATGTGTCCCCCCAACTAAACTTTTTGAACTGAAATGAATTGCATTAATGAAAATACACCATTCACTTTCATTTTCAGGGAAACATACTAGAGCAGTTCAAACTGATTAGATATAACATTTCTAGTTGGTTTTAGATTCTTTCATAGCAGTCGTCAAGCTGAGTTAGAATGTTTTGGTTATACAACTGTTATGGTTCTAAGTAATTTTACATGCATTAAAGTACCTAATATTACATCACCTAATTCTCCTACAAACCCCCAACAGTAGTCATTGTTATTATAATTATCCTCCTTTTACAGATGGGGAAACCAAGGTCGACAAAGACAAAGTAACTTGTTAGGCCACATGCTGCTAAGGAAAGGATTGGTCTGCGCACCATGTTCTTTTGCGGCGACCATCTGTGGAACTCCTGTCTGTCATTTCTTCCTTGGCCTATGCATTTCTTACGGGCAGGAACTTTACACGTACATGTGTTTGTGATCATCCCAGCTGAGCAGCAAAGCCACCAATTGAAAAAAAAAAAAAGCAAATTTTCATGGGCCCAGAAAATTTCTATGTGGATAGCTTGAGACTGGTTTCACTGGAAGGTTCTACCCTAGAAGTCTTTCTGTTGCGTCACAATAATTATAGCTACCAGAGTGCTGGCTCACTCGATGTTGTCAATATTACCTATGCTCTATGTTAGAAGACTAGTCCCTTCTCTAACAATGACTAGTTAAATAACTATGTAAGAGCATTGACTATGGTTAACTGACTCTCAGCATCTACTCGCCCATCTTTCTCTGTGATTCTCTGTAGAACAAAGGCCAGAAAGAAAAAGAAAAAAAAAAAAATCTAAGTTTCTTGGCTCAATAGTACATAGGCTTCTGGATGCAAACTTGGTTTTTTGCTAATTAGTTGCACTTTAACGGATCTGAAGAGAGGAATGAGGAGCAAGCCATTGTTTCGGTGGCCAGTCACGTTACGGTGATGCGTTGTTCCTCGGAGTGGCAGTGGTGTGTCAGCACTTTCTGATCCCAATCCCTGCAGCAGAACGCACCCTAACCCGATTCTTGCTTCTCCAGGCCTCTAAGACGTCACACACATGGAAGCCCTTGTATAAATTCTCCACCTGTTGAAAATACTTACAGTGCTCTGTTTCTTGCAATGAGTTCAAATTGCTAGAGCAAGTCTTTCTCTGTGACCTTGGTTCATTTCTCTTTTTAGTGAGACTAATGGAATGATGAAATTCAGAGACCTGGAACAAATTATTCCTTTGGTCTCATATTATTTTTGGTTAAAAGCTAGGTTGAAAAAAATCAAGCCCGATAGGCACATTATGCCTCAGTATGTAATCCAAATACTGTCAAATTAGAAGTGAAATGTCTCATACAAACATTCAGTTAAGCACTAGCTTTTCACATGTCTCTTATATCCCGCGCTGTAGACCAGGTGGTGCTTCTATGATGCTAAGCCAGACAATTTCATTGCCTTCCATGAGCTCATCCTTTATGAAGAGAGACAGACACCAAATAGGGCTGTTTCAGCCTGGTGTCAGGGGCACAGGGCGCGATGGAAGCACGGTGAGCACGGTGATGTTTGACTGGGGCTGTGAGTGGCCAGACAGAGCTCAGGAGGGTGGCAGCTGGCCTTGCTGGCTGACTACCCAACAGATTTCCCCTATTCCTCCAAACTGGAAGTTCTGGCCTCTCACCATGGGGTTCAAATGTCACATGTTTGCATTACTAGCCTCCTTTGCAGCTGGTTCATGGGTTGTATCACAAAGACACCTGAGGAAATGTCTGGGGAGAGTTTCCCTCCTAATAAAAAGAATGACCCATGGGTGTCCACAGAATGACCCATGGGTGTCCACTCTGTCATCTTTCCTGTGCTTACAAGCTATATTTAGAGAATGCCTCATCCCTGAGCTATTGAATTTGCTGGTCCTGAAGTTTTAGAAATCCCTGGCATGTGGGATAAAAATGCACTCAATGCCCAACATCCGGAAAGAACGGTCCAGCTTCTAGAGATTATATCCTAAGTGAAAGCAGTAACCTACTGTGTGCATGAAAGGCTTAGAGCACGCTCCTCTGAGAAATAGCTTTCTAGAACACTGGCACCTTAGACTTCCATCAAGGGCACCCTGACCACTTATTCATGTTTTCCAAGAGACCAAATGCTGCTCAGACCTGCTCGGTCACTTACGGGCATCCATCTTGCCATAAAGCAAAAGGTTGTCAGAGGACAAAAGGAGGTCAAATGCAATTTCACTTTCCCCCCCTTCTCTCCAGTTTTGTCCTTAGACAGAAGTGACCAGTATAAAGCATCTTACCTTCTAAGGTAAACTTGTGATTCTGCCTTTGTGTCTCATAAGCTTCCCAATAACTTCGGTGTAACTTGACTTTAGCAGGAAATAAATCATTAGTCAGTTATGGATATTCAACTAGGAAATCCTAGAAATTCCAGGAGGAATACCAGTAGTTATACTGCAACTGCTCTTGGGACTTCCAAACAAGGGACTTGGAAAGACCCATTTGGAGTTTCTTGCCATGTGGCTTATCATCCTATGTAAAGTTACCAGACCAGAGAGTGGTATGGTAGTGATTTGTTCATTGTTGACTTTTGGCTGATTCTGGCTACAGGAAAACCACACGGTAGGGTTGTTGCTGAGCTGAGGCCTAACTTCAGCCAAGTTCATGTCACTAACATTTAAAGAGTTAGTCCTACAGCAAAGAAGAGGGTGGGCAAAATAAGGCAACATTTTGAGAATTACGAGAATTAAGAGGCAGGAGGCTGATGTATTGGCCTGTCTATCTTACATTAAAATAGAAATAGTTTCTCACTAAAACACCTGCCTTGTGTGCTTATTTATCATAAAAACCCAGAGGGGGTTTCCATGGCTCCATTTACAATACCTATGCCAGGCAGGTAGTTATTCTTGTTTTCTATTTTTTCCCCTCTTCTATTGACAAGGAAAGGTGCTTTTTAGTCATTACTTTTCTTTAGCAGTCAGTATTGCCCTAGGAAAAAAAATGCCGTGAATCTAACAAATCAGGTTTCCTACTGGGTTTGTGACAGTTCAGGCAGGAGGGACAGAAAGCAGAATCGCATGGGGCTTGAAATAGTTGCTGATGGATTTCCTGACTCACAACATTAGAACAAAGTCAGAGAGGTTGAGTATGATGGGGGTGGGAGGGGGGTCCCACCAGACCCACCATGGGGGACAAATCTCCAGGCCTCATTTAAGTGCATGTGAAGCCTTCTGGAGCCTGGCCCCTCCCCGCTCCTCCAGCCACACTGCTGCTGCTGCTGGTCATATCTGGGACACTTCTACAGGAACAACCTCCTCCTGGTTCCGGTCACGTCCGTACAGCTTCCGTGCCTATGCAGCCCCTCCCGGCACCCCCATCCCCCATCCCCCACCCCCCTGTTAGAGACTCCAGTGAATTTCACTTCCTAGTCAGTTGTTCTATTTCGAATCCTGTCGCTCATCACCTTTCCTTTTTACAGAGGAACCAGTGTACTTGTTGCTAAAACTGCAAATACTGTTCTGGTTGACAGTCAGTATCTAACCATGTCAGGTCATACCGTTAGTATTAAGACCTTTTCTGCAGATTGCATGAGGTATGTGTACAGTAGCTCCAGTCTTGACATAGACATCTGTGAGCTTGACAAGTTCAGTTTATGCAATTGCCTTGTTTAGTTTTGCAACAACATCAGAAAGTAGAGGGGGTGGGATGCGTATCCGTGGAGGACAGAGTGAGGGTCCAGAAGTCTAGGACCTGGATCATGACAGAATGCAGCGCATCCAGGCCACGCACCCTTCCCCAAAGCCACGGCAGCCTCCCCGGGACGGGTGTTGCCAACCTAACTCTGGAACGAGCTGGCATGTGCCATCAGGGAGCTCGTGCAGTTGAAATGTCATTAACCAATGCCCTTGACTTGCTTTCTGGGATAAGCCCACCATTAGGAACCTGAACACGGAAAAGATCTTCCCTGGGAGTAGTTCCCAGAAGGGCACTTGGTTTGCGCAGGGACGCCGATGACAGCAGCGCATCAACATCACCACCCGCTCCCTTAAGCCCCTGATTTCTATGCCAGACCAGGTACTTGTAAACCGGCGGGGCTAATGGTGCCAGTGTTCCAGGAGGGGGCAGGCGGATGAACGGCTAGTGGCTCCCCCTGAGCACGCCTGTGTCCATCCCTGTCATCAAGTTCCGAAGGAAAACAAAGGGAAGAGAGATCGATCTGTGGGCCAGGGCTGTGCTAAGTACTTTATGCAGCTCTTACAGGTTCTTAAAGGTACATATATCCACCTACTTAACTTGACGTTTTCAACTGCATGTTCATAGGCATCTAAAACTCAGCGTGTCAACAAACTGAACACTTACTATATGTGGCCTCCAAGCCAGGTCAAGCCTCAAAGCAACGGAAGCCTAAGTCTCTTTTGCCTACAGGCTGTATTTCGTCCCTTCAATAACATGGTGACGATTACAGGATCTACATGGTAACGAGCTGGATCTGAACACACAGGGAGAGTTCTTAGCCTACAGCACAGAGCTCCTTTCTAGCTCCCTGACAACAGGACCTCTAAATAATTTGCTACTGTCGTTAGTGACGGTCAGCATGCTTATCAGGTCCATTGTCTACAGCAGTCATCTCTTATCTGTGGGGACACTTTCAAGATCTCCCATGGCCTGAAACCTTGGATAGCCCTAAACTCTCTTTATATTTATATATTTCTGAGGTCTAGGTACATACGTTCTATATACCCTACGTTCTATACATATACTGTTTCTTTTTCCTACACATGCATACCTATGATAAAGTTTAACTTAGAAATCAGGCACAGTGAGAGATGAACAGCAATAACTAATACTAAAATAGAACAATTATAATAATATACAGTAATGAAAGTTACGCGCCTGTGGTCTCTCTGATAACCAATCTGATAACTGAGATGGATAAGTGACTGGCAGGAAGAATACGCAGTCTACGTACGCTGGACAAAGGATTCACGTCCCATGTGGGACAGAGCAGGATGGTTTGAGATTTCATAGTTCTACTCAGAATGGCCCACAATTTAAAACTTATGAATTATTTCTGGAATGTACTACATAATATTTTTGGACTGCAGATGACTGAAATTTCAGAAAGGACCCTGTGGATAAGGGGGGACTATTGTATTGAGATGCTCCTGTGTGGGTGTGTGTGGCTTCAGTGTGACACCTTTTCCATGCATATTGGATGCAGTTCTTGCACCAATGTTACGAAGTAAATTGTATCGAGTCCTGGCCCAGCCTGCGCACACCCTTATGCCGAACTGCAGCTCAACTGATAAACGCCAGGATGGCAGTGAAGGTTCTCACCTCCCATGTGGAAGGCCCCCAGTTTGGTTCCCTCCCTGCCCAGCCCCACATCCACCTGTGAGGAATGAAACCACGTCACAACTAAGTACAGCTATGGAGACTGCTCTGGGCCCTCCCCTCTTCTCTCTCTCTTTCTCAAAAAAAAAAAAATAAAATAAAAATAAATTGTATGAGGTCTTCCTCCTTCTTTGACTCTTTCTGTTAATGGCAAGACCATTTTACCATTTCCCCCCAGTTTTTCAGACTCAAAGCTTTAAAATTTTTGTTTGTTTGTTTGTTTTAGTTAATGGACATTATTATTAAAAACTGAGCAGGTTTTAGAGTTCTCATGTACAACACTCTACAAATGGTCTCACGTCTTAGTAAAAGCATCCATTAGTGTGCTCCATTTGTTAAAAATAGTGGAACTATTGCAATACAGCAAATATCACAATGAAGTGAGTCATAACCTTTTTGCTGATGGGAGATCTTGCCTTCAATTTGTATAAAAAACACAACTGTGAAGCAATAAAATGAAGCACAATGAAACAAAGTATGCTTATACATTATTATTAACTAAATTATATAGTGTGCATTAAGTTACACCCTGTGTTGTCAAGTTCAAGGGGTTCTGACAAGTGCATAATGGGATGCATCCTTCATACAGAGTTTTCCTGCCCTAAAAACCCTCTGTGTTCTCTCTATTGATTTCTCTCTGCTTCCTTCCCCATAAAACACTGGTCTTTTTCCTGTTTCCGTAGTTTTACCTTTTCCCGAATGTCATGTAGTTGGAATCATCTAGTATGTGTCCTTTTCAGACTGGCTTCTTTTATATAGTAATATGCATTTAAGATTTCTTCATATCTTTTTGTATCTTGATAGCTCATTTCTTTTTATCATTGAATAATATTCTGTTCTATGAATGTACCACAGTTCATAATTTATTCATTTGCTGGGGGGCATCTTGGTTGCTTCCATTTTTTTAGTGACTTGAAATAAGGCTGCTATAACATTTGTGTCCAGCTATTTCTGTCGATGTATGCTTTCAGCACAATCTGTTTAAGTTCCTAGGAGTACAGTTGGTGGATCATGTGGTAAAATTAAGTTTAGCTTTGTAAGATACTTCCAGTTTTCCAATGTGGTTGTATCATTTTGCATTCCTGTCACCAATGAATGAGAGTTCCTGCTGCTCCACATCCTGACCAGCATATGATACTGTCCTGTTTGTCACTGTGCTGCTGTGACATCTATGGCATTTACAGTGTCATGAGGTAGCATTGCAAAAATCACACACACTGCATTTGCATGGCACTTACATCCTAACTGACAGTGACTTAAGAAAGGAAGAAGTCCATAAGCTTTTTAGATAGCAATAATGCTTATAAAAGAACCAAATGATATGTGAGCTGTTGGGTAGAAAGAATCAGAAGTACTTTCGGTCGAGTTATCAGGAAGTACTTTAGAGGGTACAGTCAGCTGAGAACCAAACGTTGTGAGTGATGGGATGATCTGGTTTATAGGAAGAGACTTCTGGGGAGACTGAATCCTAAATACAAGGTCCCTAAGGTTGGGACATGCTTAATTATTTAAAAACCACAAACACCACCACCATGACTGGATTATACTGGGTAGAGTGGGCTCTGCTATGACATGTATCTGGAGCGTAGACAAGTTGTGTAGACATAGGTTAAGCCTTGCTGGTGATGGAAGTGCTTTAAATTTTATTCTAGATTCTTTGGAATGTCATTGGAGTAGACTGGCGTTTTATAATATGTGTTTCTTTTTATGTCTGCAGGGAATGGGTGTTTTAAAGTATGGCTGTGAGGAGAATAACAACGAGGGTATTGTGACAGCTCCGGGGGCAGGTGATGGTGGCCTGGATCTGGCTGGAGCAGTGGGAGAGTGAGGAGGTGGCTGGAGATCCTCTAGGTGTCACATCCTTGAAGACAGAAGATTCAGAGCCCAGCTTTTTATGGGAGGGACTGGAGGTTCAAGGAAGATATGTAAGTATTTTTATTGGCATATATTGAACATTGGTCAGAGTCTGGATACATTTTGAAGGTAGAAATAAAAGATTTGGTGAAGAATTGCATGGGGGGCATCTCACAGAGAGGAAGGAACTGGAACAAAGTGTGGCAAGTCCTTGGTGGCTTTTCCTCTCCTCTTTAAAGATGCAAAATGTTGATAATTTGCTACATGCTAATTCTTGTATATTCTATTTGCACACAGAAATCTGGAATGCATGAAATACAGTCAGAGTAGACAACGAGGCTGATTTGGCATTGTAACTCATCCTTACCTACAAGTCCAAATCACATGTTGTGCTGAAACTTGGCAATAATTTGTGAACATTTTGAGCAGAAGAGTTTACTGGTTATAGAGCACAGTTCTTCCCATAGGACTGTTGGACTGCCAATTGATAAGAAGCCTATTATTCACCAGGAATCCTAAGTAAATTCAAAATTTGCTATTTGCACATATGGGCAATGCTTGTTTATTGCCAAGATGTCAAACAACAAAATGAATTATTATTCAAAATTCTTACATTAATATGAATGCATAGTTAAGGGCATAATCATATATGAAAATATAGACCTTAGAAAATTCTACTCTGTTCCATTTTCCTTGTTCAAAATCCTGAAAGGGTTCTGGGCATGTTCTACTTTTGACATTCTTAGTGAAGGCATGTTCAAATTTTAGTGTATTTTCTATTCAAAGAATGTTTACTACAGCATCCATAACTTGAGCCATGTTCTTGTATGAATAGACCTTCAAAGAATAAACTAGAACTTTCAGAATGAAGTAAATACTGAGGGGAAGCCAGTTAAGAGAGCAGAGGAATGATTAATTCTCACTAGGGAAGCAAGAAGAATTATTCTGAGTGTTATGTGATATGCCATTTGCCTAACTCTCTGAGTCCAACCCTCACCACTATCTCCAGTATTAGTTAGGAGACAGCAAGCTTATGCTGTGGTAACAATCTACCCCCCAATTCCAGTAGCTTAACACAAGCACTACCCAGCACCCCTCCCTCATCTGAAATCTGCTATAAACTGAAAAATTCTCCAGGTACTTGTTCTCCAAGTGGTGAATCAGTGAACCAACTTGCTGTAACTGTCCCTTGAGACCATAATCTGAGACTCTCATACTTTTTCTTCAGGGTAAGAAATATAATAGACAAACATGTATTGAAAGGGGGCTTTTCAAAGCCTCAGCTCAGGTGTAACACATCTTGTTCCTGCTCACGTTTTACTGGCTAGAGTCAGTCATGTGGTCCCATCCAATTGGAAGGAGGCTGGACATTGATTGTTCATAGGCTCAAGAACATAAAAGTGGTCCAGGATATGATGAACCCACTACATCATCCCCAACACATAGCCGTTCCTCGCTTTTTTTACAGCTACCATGCCTCAGATTCCTTGATCATGCCAAGGACTTATGGTACTGTGCTGCCCACTCTGCACACCCCCTGAAAATGCTCAGGAGATATTGTTGGTGGGATACTCTGCCCCTCGAATGCTTGGCCACTCCCGCTCTTTAAGACACCTGTTACAATGCTCCACTTCCTGAAGCTTTCACTTAACCCTTCTGGAAAAGTTGGTCATTTCCTCATTTGTGACCTTTCAGCTCATTCTACACATTTCCATTAGACCATATAACATATGGTATCTGTATCACATCTTTCTTGTGTTATGTGCCTTTCTTACTAGTTCGTTTGTTTTGTTTTGGATGGGTAGGTAGAAACAATGTTTAATTGTTTTCATATTTGTTTTTTCCTGACTTTTTCTTTTTTTTGTCAGCACTTGCAAAATATCTCTCACACAATAATGCTTAAAGATTGATTAATGAGCTGAATTTGTATCTGAAACTTAAAGGATGAGAACATATCTTATTTTTCCTTATATTTTCCTCATCTTCTTTAAGAGTAGCTCAACAAGGGTCATAGTTACCGTCATCCCAGACATACTGAAAATGCCGAATCCTCTACAGAACAAGAAAGCATTTATGGTCATTTTTCCACTTGACCAATAGCTCACTCTGACAGTTACTAATGAGATTGAGATAGGGAATCTGAATTAGGATAAGAAGGAGATGATATCTCTAGCTAGAGAGAAACATCATGAATAACTAACTTGGGCTAAACTTTTCTTCTCATGTGTCTAAGTTATAAAGAGCTCCACTCATTATATGTATTTTTTTTTCTATTCTTAGCTTGAGAAATTACGCTTAATTTCAACACCTAATTTAGTTTCATTTCAAATTTTTATTAAAATGCTACAGATTCTCTTCCTCTATTAATGCAAATAGTGTCTGGATCCCAAATTATCCCCACCAGCACCTACTTGCTGGCAGACATTCTTTTCAACTATTTAAATAGACATTATAACAAATCACTGAAAAGAAATATATGATTTACGTAGGGAGAACATAATACTTCATTAAAATAAATTAGAAAAGTTTAGACCTAGAGTTCAAGCCAGGGTTATTATTTTGCCATTTACCTTCCCTATAGTTCTTTCACTTCCATTGTACATTGTTTGGTTAATTCTCTGTTCCATTTCCTTTGAAGAAATTTATAATGGCCCATGAAACAGTGTTTGCCTCTCTTTTACAAGTGTGTTCTCTATCTTTCACTTAAACAACATGCCAGAACCACTTAGAAAGTGAAAAATGGCACCCTTAAGAATTACACTGGGGAAAGCCGGGACGGCTCAGCGGGTTGAGCGCTCGCTTTGAGGCCCCGAGGACCGGGGATCGAATCCCGGCTCCGGCCCAGGCAGGACCCACATGCTGAACTGGGGAGTTCCCACAGTTCGGTTCTCTGGCTGTCCCTGTCTCTGTCTCTCTCTCTATCTGTCAAAAGTAAACTAAAAAAATAAATATGCACTGAAGATAAAATAATTACTCTCTATAAATATAAAAAGATATATAAAAAAAAAAAGAATTATACTGGAAAAAAATTATTATACTGGGATAAGAGGCATAAACAGAATTCTTCCAAGTATGTTGAAGCATATGAGACCCTATAAATAGCCTGCTACACTGAGTTTTGTGTTTTTGTTTCTATTTCTACGTTTTCCTTGTTCCTCTGATTTAGGATCTAGGGCACTGCACAATGATAACCTCCGTCATGTGTCGTCTGCAATCAAAGAGAGTTAGTTTGCTGCTTCCTTATGTCCTATTTTCCTTGTGTGGGGAGTTTTATTTTTGACCAGGTTAGGTCAAACCGAACAACACTGTAGAAAAGATATTGTTAAAAAGGTATCAGCAAGAGGGCAGTTGCAGGGTTCAGAAAACAGTGGATGAAAAAAGATGCTATGGATTCAGACGACCGGCTTGTGAAGCCGGGTCATCACCTACAGGATTGTGACATAACAATAAAATAAAGCACGAGGCTGGATGGTAAAGAATCCTGAGAAACTGGTGACTTTACTAAAAGCTAAGGGCTGAGACCCTTTACCTCTGTATCATCCAACACTTCAACGCTCACAATGATTTGAACAACTGTTCATTGATATCATTTAGATCTGCTGTCTGTTTTGGGACCATGGTTAATGGGATCAGCACAGAACATGCAAATAAAATGGAAGGCATGTGTTCAAAATGCAACCTCACCACTTTTCTCCAGTTATATGACTAGGAAATTTACTTCATTCCTTGTCTTTTCCCCTAAATAGAAGTAGTAATCTCCTCCCCACCCCCATCTGCCTATGAGATATAAAACAAGGATTTATAGTAATTGCAACAACTAGTAAAATAAAATGAATGATTCTCCCCCTTCCTTAAAGGCTTACTACACGTGTGCTCCATGCATAGTACTTTGCTCATGCAGTATTTACAACAGCCTTGTGAAATAGGTGGCATTTATTTATAGATCTACAGATAAGAAAAAATTGTCTCAAACAGTTAATCTAGATTTTCCAAATTCACCTAGAAATGAAGTCATAGAAACAGGAATCAAATCTAAAAGTTCAGACTCCAAAGCCCATATTCTAGCTGTGGATGAGAAAGGACTTTAAATGCCTTACCTGGATTATTATCAATGTGAATGTGTTGTTTTATTAATTCTTTACCCAGGGATCTGTGATTCATACTGCTTTCATGGCTAACAAATGCCTATGACATTGATAGTCCTTAGATATACCACTTAAAGAGAAGCCTAGCTCACTATCATGTACAAATAAATATAACCCTTACGTTACTGTTATATATTAATAAAGATAACCCTTCCATTAGTATCTATATTAAATCACAGTCCAATAAATAGAAACTCAGAGAGAAGATGATATGTCTAGGATCTCCAGTTCTATAAATGACAGGATGCATAAAAACCCAACTTGAGCTTTTTCATTTCAGCATAGTGTTGGTACATAATGAGCACTCATCAAATCCTACATTTTACTATTAGCCTCTTAAAAAGTAAGAAAATGAAGTCAGCATGAGGGGAAAGGTTAGGGATAATCCCTGTATTTCCAATGTCCATAAGTAAAAGCCCAAGCATTTGGGGAAATAGAAGTGGAAGTGCTTTTTTAGAGAGTTGAAAAAGTAACAAAACCAAAACATAGGTACAGAGAGGTCTGTTCATGTAGATTTAGAGGATGTCTGCTACTGAATGGGCTTCCTGGGGAAGAAAGAGGAAATTTGCATGACTGAGGTCTTGGTTAGGGAACTCCTATTACCATGGAATCAATGACAGGGAAAGGAAGGGTAAAAAGTATGTTTGGGCAGGGAAAGAAGTTGAGCCACAATGCAGTCTCAGTGGAGCCCTTGGCTGACCCGATGAAAATTTTAAATCAACTCTTTAGAGTTGTCCCAAGAAGGGGTAAGGGGACTCAGCCATTATACCCTTATGTCTGAGTCGTGGCTAGCCAAAGGCCAAGTACTTCGGCTCTTAAATCTAATCGCAGCCTCAGCTTCCTCACATCATCTGTAGGACTTGGGCTTTTCTGGAGGGTGAACAGGAAATGCCCCTTGGGCCCCTTGTGGAAGCTAAGTAAGGAGGCCCATTGGGCAGAGGTCGGCGTGGAGCAGTCAACTCACTAGAAGTCCCCACCCAAGAGGAAGTCCCATGCTTGGATGACCCTCCAGAGCTGCTCTGATTTGGGGCAAGGAGAACTGCCGATTCAATCTTCACTTTATCCGTCATTGAACACGAGCTGTCGGAGGAAGGTGACATGACTTTGAGCAAGCGTGTGTTCTTCAGCTGACAGCAGGTGGCTTTCCACTAGCAGCACCCCAGGGGCTGGAGAACTCATTCATTTCCGAAAGAGGCGTCTGGGGGGCACAGCACAGTGTCTACTGCAATGTCCTGGACAATGTTCAAGCTGAGGCTCAGCGCTAAGTTCTCCCTCAGGTTGCACTCTGACTGCTTCAGAATGACTCTCCTCCTCAGGTAAGAAGCCATCTTCTGGCCCTAAGATGCTCAATTATTTTCCTATATAAATTCTCTCCTCTTCAGTGATCCTTTGTATTTTAGCAGGAGCTCTGTTCAATCTCTAATTACATGGAATTTCCAATAACTTAATAAAATCCATCACACTGTGAGGACATTTACTGAAAGATTTTACCTTATATCATGGCCTCTTCCCCCAACTTCTTTGGTGAACCAGAAAAGGCTACTTTCTAAAGGATGAAACACTTTCTTAAATAATTGACATACTTTGGTATAATTAAGTGCATTTGGATCACTTATATTTAAGTATATCATCAAATTTTCCTTAAAACTTCTACATATAAGCATTTATAGATAAGAATTTGTCTCCCAAGAAAGGTGACGTTTTCAAAGGCCACAAGCAATTAAATGGGAATTTGAGGGGGATGGAGATTAAAGAGAGCAAATGTTTCCAGTATTTACTCTGCGTGAGTGTTATAATGCTTGCAGATGCCACACAGCCTTAGGTCATTTCAGCAGGCATCACTGGTCCGGCCCTTTCAGTAAGGAGACAGGTGATGGCTCAGAGTCATGTAAAGTCAAGATTTGACCCATAATCTGTCAGATTTCTCTACCCATGAGCGTCCCACTCTTTTGTTTTGATAATCATCATTATCATCATCACCATCATCACCACTATCATTACCACCAAAAATCATTATCACCATCATCACCATCATCATCATCATCATCACCATCACCATCATCACCATCATCACCACCATCATCATCACCATCATCATCATCACCATCATCATCATCATCACATCACCACCATCATCATCATCACCATCATCACCATCATCATCATCATCACCATCATCACCATCATCACCATCATCATCATCATTATCACCATCATATCAGCATCATTACCATCACTATCACCATCATTGTCCTTATCGCCACCATCATCATCATCAGCATCACCATTATTGTCATCATCTTCATCTTCATTTTATTATGTATTTGATCTTATTTCTGAACCCATGTTGCTTGGAAAAAGATTGGGTGAGTGATGTTTGCATATTTTCTTCCCATGAAGTACATTAATATGAAAGTTATGTGTTTACTTGCTTTCCAATAAGATATATTTTTAAAGTTAGTTTCCTACTGGAATCATAGGAATCATTTCATATTCTAAGAAATATAGGAAGGCAAAGTATTGAGAGAATCTGATATATTTTAGGTGCCTTTGCCCTAGAAAAAAATGTAATAAGTCCCACATGAATAAACAGAACCAGACATAAAATTTTTGCTGTCAATCAGAAAAAATGGAACTCAGGCTTATCCATATTTTCAAAAGTTTTCAATTCCTTCCAAGAAATGGTGTCAATGGCTCATAACGTGACAGATGAAGGCGATGAATATTATAATTGTCAGTGCTAACATGGAATCTCTCAAGGTCCTTAAAAACAGAATAAATTGTATGTTATTTTCAAGGTATCACTGAGGATATCAAAGAAATTTCTTTAAATTAGGCATTTGCAAGCTTAAGGAAAAATAATGATCTCATATTTATTGATCATTATTTATTCAGTGCCTGCAATGTGACAGGAATGGTGCCGAGTACACAAGGTCAGAGAGTAGCATGTCCAAACCATCCGGATCTCAGTGTCTCACAGAGCGCACTGCCATCGACCTGATTAGTCACTATTAGACGGTGCGACGACAATACAGGTCTGCACTTGAGTCTAAATAGTAACAACTGGCATTGACTTGGCATCAACTTCAGTGTACACTCTTTTGCAATATATCATTTCATTAAGTCAACATGTCACACGAAGGCATTAACAGAAAAGGAGTGTAAGTAACTGAACTCAAACCACAGAACCCAGAAAGGACACTCTTTCAGTCTGATTTTGATTGTGCTTTTTTTTTTTTTTTTTCTAATACCAGAGCAACCATCCTTAAACATCATGGTGCTCTGGAATAGACTAAAATAATGCTGCGGACCCTGCCACACACAGACCACCAAGGTCCAAGCCAAACTGTGGCTGCTACAATCTACCCAGCTTGCACCTGCCCACCCACGGGCTGACCCTGCACACCGCCCTCACCAACGGCAAGATGGGCTCAGTGCCCACGTAGCAAGTCAACCTCCAGGTAGTCTGTTGTGTAACTACAAAGAGGGGAACGGGTGATGGGACCTTATAGTAATCCCATGTGGTAGATTCAGGGGTCAAAACCAAATACAGCATTTATGAGGCACCGAGTACACTCATGGAGCTGTCCATGTGCTTTATGCACTCTACCATGAATCTTCACCTCCAGCCCACAGCCTGGCAAGCAGTCGGTATTATTTCCGGCGGACACGTGGTAACACTGAGATGCAGGGAGGATAACTGGTTTGAAGTGCACACAGGTTAGGAGCATATGTAAGTTGTAGCCAGTTCAGACTATTTCTAGAGTGATGTTCTTTCCCCCTATTCTGACCCCAAGTGACACACTGCAATTCAGTTCTGACACCAACTACCCAGCACTGGTGTCAGATTCCACCGTTTTAAGCGCATGCAAAGACCTCAGCAAGATGGTCCTTACTTGAGAAGCAAGCCACAAGTGGGGTTCCCAGGCCACCCGCCCTGCTGACCCATTGGCTATAAATCTGGGAGGCTCTGACAATGCTCCTTGTGCTCAGCAAATCTCTGAACAGAAAAAGGAACAAGAAAAGAAGACCAGGTATGCGCTTGATTCAATGTCCCATGCTGAGAGGAGTAAGATCAAGGGTAAACGATATAAAAGGCACACGTGGGCCTGCTGCATCAGGCGTAACGTGAGGCCTGGGACGTCAGCTGCGAATCTGTGTGGGGAGGGAGGGTTGTCCGGAGGGCACCTGCTGAAAGCTGGGAAAGGAATTACTGAATAAAGTCATCAAGGCTGAAACGGAGGCTGTCTCCCGGCTGCCTGGGAGCAGCCCCTGTGGGCACGTTAGGCGGAGTGCCCCATGTGGGGTGTGCAGAGTGTAGATAACGACCAGTGCTCCGCTGGCTGGGGTTTCTGAGCTGGCCTCTGCAGAGTGAAGGGAGACACGGGAGAACACGTTGCTACACCACCCACAGCCTTTCCTATGGAACGAGAGGAGTGTGTCAGAAACGGCTGCGCGTCACTAAGAATTCCCTAGAGCACCCTCGAGGTGGATCACATGCTTCTCCTTTCATAACAGGCACGCTTCACCTCATGGCCCGAGCGAGTCTGCCCACGGTCACAGGGCTCCCAGGTGGAGCAGGGGCGGCTGCACGCCCGCTGGACTTTCTCGTTGCACCCCGGACTCCCCCGTCTGCCCCACCGCATCATCTCCCCTCTTCCCCCCAGAAACCAAGCTGCTCGGTCTGATGGAACACTGGCCACCGTGACAGGAGCCAAGCCCAGAGGGGCCCTCGGGATGAAACGAGACCCCACTCTCGTTTTGAGAGGATGTGAAGACCAGCCCTCCGCGTTTATCACATCCCGTCAGTGATTCCACAGCCACGCGCACTCCTCATCCGCATGTTCCAAACACGCTTATCTCCAGCGAGAGCAAGGAGCAAGTCACACGCTGGACACTGGAGAAGCGTGTCCGGTGGCGGGAGCTTCCCTTCGCCCCTGCCCTTGGACTCGTGCCAGGGTCGCCTGTCCTCCCAACAGCATGCTTGGAAAGGGACAAATTTCATTGCTCCAGAGGTTCCGCGTGTGTCCTTGGCAACTGGCCCACTGCCAGGAACACTAATCTGATTCCTCAAGCAAACTAATCCCGTTTCTTGCTCAGGTGCAAACTTCCCCTCTCTAATCACTCCCCTTTGGCACCTCTAATTAACAAGCTGCTATGATCAAGCAATCAAACCCTGTAAGCCACGTTGTTCGTACATTTGAAATATCTGGTGAGAGAACGTGTAGAGTGAGGGGGGAGCCTTCTGGTCTCAGCTCTCTCATGCAGCGGGTGGGAAAGCAACTTCGCTTTGGGGGAGATACACGTGGTTTTTGTGAATTTTCGTGCTTCTGATTTCTTGTCACTTTCCGTCTTGGCTTCTGGTTCCAATAACTCACTCTCTAAGGGGCAGAGAGTAAAAAAAAATCCCAGTGTTCTTTTTGAATGCCAGGGACAATAAGCGTACACATAGTTCATGAGCACTTGGCAGTTTACAAAGTTCTCACCTTTATCAAGAGGTCATGATCTTCCTACCAGTGGGGACATTCAAGCTAAGGATGGTTATAATTTCTATTCATATTATCTGAAAACCGACATAGGTGCGCGTTCATTATTCCAATCACCCACTCACGTTATAATATCTAGTCTGTGCATATGGCTTTGTAAGGCACTTAAAATAGTGAACAGAACATACTCTCTGCCCATAAGCAGCCTACATGGGAGTGGTGGAGATAAAACAAAACGCCAGGGACACACAATGCGATGCTGAAGCGGGTTAAGGAACACCGTGTAGACAGACACGTATTCTTATGGGGCCTGGGAGAAGCAGCTAAGCCAAGGGATGTGTAGAACGTGCCCAGCCAAGAAGCTTTGTACTCAGGGAACCAAGAAATGAGGGATGACAGATGAGATTGAATGAGAAATGGAGAAAACTGCCCGTACTGGCTGTCTTTATTGTCCGCTTCTGGTGAGCAGGGTGGGTTCCCGCGTGCCTCATGGCTGAGCTTGCCCGGCCTGACGACACCACCACCAACAGTGAGCATATCCGAGTTTGAGTTGCAGGGAGGCAGAAGAGCACCATTCTCATCTTTCTGCTTTTGCTTCTCCCTCTTACTAGAGGAGTAAGGGAGGAACTACATAATCAGAGATGCTAAAGCAGGAGAAATTGTCTGGTACAGTCCCGATTTTGAGAAAAGGCCTCTTCGATTATTCTAAATTTATAGGCACAGCGAGGGAGGTTTGGACGGCTCTGCGGAGCACCTGGGTTCGACAGGTGTGGGCCCCTGTGAAGGAGGCGACCCCCTTGAAACCCTCCACAATGCCTTGCTGCTGGAATCACGTGCTGGCTTTGGGAAACATTCTTAATTACTCTGCCAAGCTTTCAAACTTCCATTTCAAGGCAGAGTCTTAGTGTTTCTCGTCTTGTTATGATGAATTCATTTTATTGTCGGATGGTGCTGAATTGCCTAGGGGAACTGCAGATTCAGGAAAACCAGCTCAGTGATCGTGGGCACTGATCGCAAGCAACACAGCTACACCGGGAGGAGTGAAATGGCGCCGTCGCGTTCTGGGATCAGCCAGCTGCTCTGGGGCAGGGGTGACCCCACTTCTGAGCTCAGGCTGGGAGGAAGCCTTGTGAACAGTCAAATACGGTGCCCCAAGAGATGTGTGCGATGTGGTACAGACATTTCGAAACAACAAAAATGCCAAATCACTACATTTTCAGCATTATTTAAAGGTCCAAGTAAATACATACTCAACCCCTTCCATCCATCCTTTGCACAGTCTCCACCTCTGAATTGTACCTAATTCTTCATCTTTTCCCCTTTTGATAACAATGAACTAAAAAAGGACAACTACTCACCTCGGTGTGTTAGCTCCAAACAACAATTTCAACCCCCTTGCTCTTGTTTGCTGTTTTCAAAATGTCTTAAAATGTACCCAGCAGGGACAATCAGATAGTTATTATTATTTTTTTTTACCATGGCTATCTGAAGGCTTAAACAATAGATTATTGTCGGTACCAACAGCATTCAACGTTCAGACAGCGATGTGTCCCGACAGACAGGTGCAGACCGCGGGAACCCCTGAACTGCTAACACGCAGTCCTAACGGCAAATGGTGGGAGTGTGGTTCTCACGCAAGGGCGAGCCTCCAGCCACGGGCGGGCGTGGGCTGGCAATAGGGAAATCGCAGTGCGAGAGAAACGGAGTTAAAGATTTAGAAACGTGGGCACGAGGCTGGAAGCCAGTTCCTCTAAATGGGGCCAGGGGTTACTCGAATGCTAGGAGTGACTTCAAAAGCTGTCTTGGAGCGCTTGAAACGTTCCTCACACCCTTCCTCAGGCCTCATCTTAGACACTGGGGCAAGCAGGGCTGTGTCTCGATGTGGAAATCAGGTAGTTCTACCTCTGGAGAGAAGAAATACGCAGACACAGGAAACCATGAGATGAACAGGCATGCTCTAATGTGGGTCACGGGGTGAGGTTAAATGGGGAAGTAATTATTGTTCAGCAAGAAAAAGCCCAATAAACTCAGTCACATTTATGGCATCCTCATACATACAAGCAGATATAAATGCATACAGATATAGACATACATATAAAACATGTATATAACCACGTAATCACTTGCATATAGACACATACACATAGCCATGCAGATACACACATGTACATACACATGTCCATGTACACATGCATGCATGCACACATATTCTTATACACCTACTCATATGCACATGTACTCATAAACACATATTTACTGAAGCTGGAGATGATCGTACAAATCAAATAGTCTGTGACTCCTGCCCACAGTTTACAAGTGTTCTCAGACACACGATCTCATTGACACAGACCATTTGGATGAAGCTCCTTTGGGGTTGTGGTCACTGAATCCTCTTCCCCAGGTTACGGAAAGCCTGGCATGAGGTCAGCCAGGGTCACCAGGGCCAGGGGAAATGCCTATTATGAGGTTTAAGCAGTTGGAGTTAAATCGTGGGTTGCTCAGGAAAACAAACTGCCCCGAGGAGAAGGAACATATGATCAGGCCAAAAAAACAGATATGCTGTCAGGTCCAAAGAACAATGTACCGGTATATTCTGGAAACAGAGGTCCTAGGAAAGACAAACAAAGACTGGGAGAAGAGGGCCAGGTACAAAGGAAGGCTGACGGGAGAGTCCATTCCATGTTCTGCCCTGAGCCGGGCCCTGCTCGGCCCCTCCCACCCTCACTTGCACCCTGTGCTGAGTGACAGGCCCAGGGTGGGACACACGGTGTTTCTCCTCCTTCGTCATGATTTGGAACGAGGCTTGGTAACCTCAGTTTCATACCAGAATTAGTTTTATGAGTAAAAAAAAGTGACACACACAATGACAAGAACCTCTAATTTCAAGCCAGTTTCTAGAATTTGAGGCTTAAAACGCTTTGCTCTGAATAAAAAGTGGGGAACTGTCTCATTTTGAAGTCAAGTTAAATTACGGCCAGGTGCTCTCTTCAAGCGGTAGAAAGGTGAAGATGTATCGCTCTTAGAAATGCCGATAGCTCATTAACTATTGAAAGTCCCATTACTGGTACAATGCATACTGTACATCATCAGGCTGCAATAAATACGCCTCTTTGGGACGCGATTGGTAAATCATTTATCGGCAGAAATGAGTCATTTTGGAGAAGTCACCTCTCAGCTAACACCCACACTTCATTAGCTGAATGCTACAGTGAAGAGTTGGGTCAGAAGTTTTTCAGAGAAGGCAGCTATGGACACAGACTCAGCAAGTATTTGCAACTCGGGAAGGAGGGTTGTCCGTCATCTCCCCAGATAGGAGACGGGAGTCAGCTGCCTGGATGAGGAGCGTGAGGAATACTAGAACAATCTGAACAGGAGAGCAAGCATATGGGTGCTCAGAGGGTGAACCCCTTAGCAGGTAAGTGCAGGACAGGAAAAAATCCAAGTGCACCAAGCGCCTGAAGCAATGCATGTAAGAGGTGGGGCTGGTGAGTGCTCCATAAGTCAAGTGGAAGGCTAATTTGGGGGTGAGAGAGGGATGCACTTGGTATGAAATGATTCTCACACAGGTGCTCTGATAAGATTTTGGGGCCCAGGGCTGGCTGTCCTCTGAGCCTCTAGTTGCCTGAAGATACGTTGCTCTGAGTTTAGCACATGACATGTGCTCAGTCTACTAATGCTTTAAACAAAAGTTTTTGGAATAAATGAACTCAATGGGAAAAATAAGTTAAGCTAGAAAAAATACCTGAAAGAACTGAAAGATACAGTAACTGTCCCAGAACACCATAAAAAGAGACGCCAAGGTTTCTGAGGAAGTGACATGCATTACGTAGTCAAGAAGAGGTTTTGCCATATTTTTTCCCAAGTGAGCTAAATTGCAAATCAAGCATATGTGTAAGAGGAGAGATTTTGTGGCCCACATTAGAGCAGCAGTTTTATTTCAGAAGAGGTTAATTTTGAGGGAGACTGACCTTTTTAATTTCTCCTCATCAGCTGACTCTCTACTCTCATCTTTCCAACCACTAACTTATGGCTCCCACACTGAGACAAGAATCATCCTCTGATGTAAGTCATTCCACTGCCTTCATTAGAAATAGCCTCAGTTCCCTATTTACTATCTAGAATCTAAGCCTTGTCTCATGTGGGATCGTGTACTTTTCCAATCTTGTTTGATCGCATTATTTATCATGGACCACAGCCACCAGACAGGATTTAATTGGCACTTTCCGAACTGCAGGCGCAGAGCTGAGGGCTGCTACATAGGACCTGGGAATGAGAAGACAAAAATGTTTGTACTCTGAACCACTCTGTGCATTTGCCATGACATCCTCCGGATAAGAGCAGCCAGGTTCATGGCCTGACATCGTCACCTCTTCTGTGCCGCTTTGCCAGGGGCACCTTGCACACGGAACCACCAGGGCCGTAAGGGAGGGCTGCAGGCTTGATTCTCTCAGAACGAGTTGCAGGCCTGGCACTGCATTGTGCTCATTAGTGATAAGTCCCTTGTCCCCAGCTGACTCACACGTCTTTCCAGTGCATCCTTAATGCACTCTCTGTTACAATACAAGGCAGATCGAGAAGAACCATATTTTGTTGTATTAAATGAAAAATAACGCGAATTTGAGACTTGAACTATCAACAGAACAAAAGATAATATATTTTATTCCAATCCTTTCTTCTTTCAGCAAAGAACCACCACCACCACCACAAGAACAAAACCAAACACTGAGTCCTGGAGACATTAAGTGATTTTGTGCCAAGATGACTGATTGAGTTTTATAATCAAAGATTTTTAATTCTCAAGAGTTTCTTCAACGCTTGTCCACGTCACAGTTGGGACCTGCCTCTAGATAGTTCACCGGTTGATAAAGGCGCCTCAGGTCTTGCTTGTCTCCCTTCCCCACTCCTGGAGTCTCCGCCCCTCCACCATCCCCTACCACTCAGTCCACACTAGCTCCGCCTGTCTTGTGGGGGAAGAGGTAAATTCACGTGCCTAACACTGATGAGAGACTTTCACTTAGGATGGTCTTTGTTTGCTTTGTAACCAGAACAAGTGCCTGAGACCAGGATCATTGCCTTGGTTTGGCCGGTGGGAAGCCCGGGGCTCAGCAAGGTTCAGGTTCAGGTTCAGGTGAATAGGTCTATATGTCCATTCAGTGAAGGAATATGGAAATGGGTATTTGAAGTAGTCTTAGTCTTAAGACTCTCAGGACTTGACGCATTCGTCCCTCATTCATTCGTCCTCTGAGTCTCTAAAACATGCACACGTGTTGGTCACCTGTTCTGAGGATCTCCAAGAGGGGAACAGATATGTAGTCATGGGGAGTCCAGGGGGAGGGGAGCAGGAGGGAGCTGTCACCGGGAGTGTGTGTCATCAAGAGGAAGGGAGAGATGGATGTCCAGGTAAGTACTGGTGTTCACAGGGGCCACCAGGCCTGACACCCTGAGGCTGCTCAGCCTGGCCCCTCAGCCACACAACCGTCAGGCAATATGGAGCAACGCTGCCTAAGGATGCGTGTAAAAGGCTGTCGTCTGCTTTCACAGCTGATGCTATTCAGCTGAAACCTCATCCTATGCACTTTCTCCTTTTGTCCCAGACAATAGCAGTGCATTTGCAAATTAGCAACCTTTTATAACAAATCATAACTGGGGATCCTTCTCTCTCAGGAATATCGGCTACTTTCATAATGTTTAATGCCACACATCAGGGCTTTAATCTATGTTCTTCTCAGAGCATGTCAAATGCAACTAAATTATAATGTCCTCCGAACAGGGTATTGGATTTCAAGATAAAGCAGATTATAGTAAATATTAATCTTTTCAAATTGATAGAATGAAATATTAAACTATTTCAAACAAGAATTGTAATGTGGAAATTAAATCTTTGTTAATATTTCCAGCATTGAGGAGTCAGGTGGCAGAGTGATAACTCTTAGGATACAGCTTATCTCCAGTTGCTGATACGTTAAACTGTTAATCTTCTCTGCAGAATTATGTAGACAGATCATTTCTCCAAGTGAAACAAGGAAAGCGAAATGCTCAACTGAGATGGCTGGCGCTCGTTTATAAGTAGCCCTGTTTTTCTTTCTTTGAAATGGAGTTCTCTCTCTCTCTCCTTTCAATTGTTCTATGATGCTTTTAATTTTGTTTTTGTTCAATGTATGATTTCAGAGGGGAAAAAAAGAGAGGTAACCTAATGAAATAAGAGCTACTTGTCAGTAGTTTATTATAATCACCATAGTTTCTAAATTAAAAATGTAACTTTAAATATGCCTATTCCTAGAAAATTCAAGTGGGAACAGGCTCACAGATCAAATAAAATGTCCTGAAGTATCTGGGGTACAAGCCATGGTCTTATGCCAAGTGTACAGGAATTAGAGGGGGATAAACACCCACAGGATTATAAGATTAATGTCCTGCTTGGCCACCTCTGTGCTGTTAACCTTGGATCAGTAAGCTGCACATACAATGAGGACAAAGATACTTCCTGGTCTACCTCACAAGGCTGCTATAAAACTCTGATAATATACAGAAGGAGATTGTATCAACTAAAAACAAAAAACAAAAATAAAAACTAGAAGAATATCAGATACCAAATATTCCTTATGGTAAGACTGCTTACAAGTCAAAGTATGGTGGAGATAAAAAAAAAAATGTGTTTTGTTTTTTTAACTCCTTTTCTGATTGCAAGCTTATTTTTTTTTTATTACCAGAAGAGTAATAGCATGTTTTATTTAGTTTTTCTATTTAAAATTCAAAGTCATCTTTCAAAAGCCAGTCCACTTTTATACAAATGTACTTCCATTGGTTTTAATTAAAATTAGGTTTTGTATTGGACTGTCTCTGCACTGAGCAAATAATTATTTTTAATTAAAAAAATCAAGAAAAGCAATGTATTTTAAAAATGTGTTGTCTCTTCCAAATTCAGTTAGTATTGGGAGTGCTTAATTAATACAGATAATAATTTTAGCAGATGCCAAATGACTTATTAAACAAATAATTACTTACTGTGTACTTGCTTTGTACCAAGGTAGCCTTTATTTTTAAGTGCTTCATAGGCACTCAGCATTGAGTGCCAGCAATCTGCCCACAGACATCTCAGAGCAGACTTTAGTTCAGCATTTTAGTATCTTCTCAGAAACATGTATATGTGATATTTACTTTTTATTTTATTTTATTTATTTATTTTAATTGTTTTTGACAGAGAGAGAAAGAGGAGAGAGATACAGAGACAGAGAGAGAACTGAACTGGGGGAGCTCCCAGTTC